>JAQFXM010006932.1:0-12547 GCA_034693345.1 Entomobrya multifasciata | reverse complement strand
TTCCTTCCCTGCTTTGCCTCTTCCTTCCCTGCTTTGCCTCTTCCTTCCCTGCTTTGCCTCTTCCTTCCCTGCTTTGCCTCTTCCTTCCCTGCTTTGCCTCTTCCTTCCCTGCTTTGCCTCTTCCTTCCCTGCTTTGCCTCTTCCTTCCCTGCTTTGCTTCTTTTTTCCCTGCTTTGCTTCTTCTTTCCCTGCTTTGCTTCTTCTTTTCCTGCTTATCTGCTTCCTTCTACTTCCGCTTTTTCCGCACCTGTTTTCTGCTTACTTTGCTTATTGCTTTTGAAAAATGGTAATTTATTAGTTTTGAACTGGCTTTATGGATGAAAAAATTGATTTTAATTGAATTTAGCTAATGACTAGATCATTAGTTAATTGAAATCAATTTTTTAATCCATAAAGTCAGTTCAAAACCAATAAATTACCAATATTACGACACAACACACAAAACTCAAGCTGCTTGCTCACTGACTGGACTACGAAAGAAAACGAGCTAGATCGAACTGGAGTTTTTCGTGGAAGTAAATGCTTTAGACCGAAAACGTTTTTTTGATTGCAAACCTGGTAGTAGTAATGCACCAATTTTGCATTACACGAATTGCAGTCACAAAAACGTTTTCGCTTTAACGCATTTACTTCCACGAGAAACTCCAGTTCGATCTAGCTCGTTTTCCTTCGTCGTCCAGTCAGTGAGCAAGCAGCATGAGTTTGTGTTGTAGATTCAAAGCGGTCAAAATTAAATATGTACAATTGATGATGATGATGAAATCTTAAGGCTTAGTAGGAAGAGTGTTGTAAAAACCGGTGACATGTATCTCAAAATTAACTATTTAGTTAATTTCTCAATATTGGCTACAAGAAATTGTTATTTAGTTAAACAATTTTTTGAAGACAACTAACTTTATATAGTAAAGCAAACAAAATAAAAAAATTCAAACTAGTTCAAGAGTTATAAACTTTTTAAAAGTCAAATTTGTAAAGACTATAACTTGTGAAATAGTTAGAATTTTTTTATTTTCTTTGCTTTATTATATAAATTTAGTTGTATTCAAAAAATTGTTCAACTAAATAACAATTTCTTGTAGCCAATCCTGAGAAATTAACTGAATAGTTAATTTTGAGGTACATGACACCGGTTTTTACAAAAATCATACTAATAAGCCTTAAGTAGAAACAAACCCAGATAGTTTTGATGCTATTTGTGTAACTGTGCTTTTCTACTTGACGCATGAGGTAAGTGAGCTTGTGTTAAGCGGGATGTAGACATTCAGCTAAACAGTGATTCTACGGTGCCAACTCCTTACTGGATTGTTGGTCTTATTTAGGTTGGTTTACCCTTACGCAGTTATGCACACTCCAAAAAGAAGCTGAATGCTACTGGAATTATTGAGACTGTAGGAAAATTTTGGAGGTCCATAAATACCATCAGCAGGTTCACCATAAATACCATCAATATCTTTTTTAAGAAACATTCTTACGCTTTTTAAGAAACATACAAAGTTCTATTTTAATAGAATTTTCCTACGTAATATTCCAAACCCGTAAATTTTAATCTAGTTCATTCTTTATTTCCTGTCAATTTAGTGGCGAATATTGTTTATATTGATGGTTTGGTGTGTAAATCCAATATTTTTGTCAACAAATGAAATTTGCATTGAAACTCAATTTTATTGCAATGGTGTATCTTAAGGACTGGAACCGAAAATAATATTTTATGGCTTGGAAAAAATGGGCACGCAAATGACACAAAATAACGATTAGTTAACAGAATTAGGTAATTATTTCTATAACAGTGCATTATTGGTAAAAATTAACTGGAGTAATTTTGCGCTGGAAATAGTTGAAGGATTATCGTAGATGATTCAAAAAATCAAACAAGGCCTTAAACACTATTTTTACAATAATTGTTTGCATGTTTATGAATTGTAAACGATAAATTGACTGAAATATATGGAAGAATATCTATCTTATTTATTTTTGACAAATTAATGTTACATATATAGATTGTATTGAAAAATAGATTGGATTTAAAATGCACCTACTTCTATATGATTGTAATTAATTAACTTATTTTATTTTTAACATGGAAAATAATTCTACTTTTTGCAAGTTCTCACACTGTAAGTTAAATTGATGACGATTCTAACTATGTATTACTCTTTGGGCCTAGTGCCTAAAAAGGGTGTATGAGAATAAATAAATCAAATCAAATCAATATATTTTAACGTCTCACATTTAAGATCAGTGAACCTGACTGTGAAGATGGGGTCTAAATATTTGCGATATTTTCTGATTCTGTTTTTTTGTGAACTTAACAATTGATTTGTGCAAATAAGTTTTTGTCTTGGTTACGAAACTTGGTTGAAACCATAGTGCCAATTAGCTTATCTTTCCAATTAAAAATTTGAGCCGAGATGTAGTACTGGAAAGCTTACTAACAAGTTGGTTGTTCGACTGGTTGTTGTTGCTGGTTCGAGGTGATTATTTAAAACAAACAAGTTTGCCTCCGTTAAAGTCGGAAGAATAATTTATTATCTCGGTCGTACTTCTTACATGTCTATCATGTCAAAAATGTTTTTGAATATCTGCATAAATAATATAAATATTTTAAAAAGATGTGCTTGAAGTATATTTTCTTGGAAATAACAGATTTAACAATGGTGAATGTTTTTTTATATTGACAATGATTTATTTTTACAGGTTTGCTAGCTACAACTGGCATCTGAAAAAATTCTTATTAACTTTTCTTCTTATACAAAACTTAGCTTGCATTTAATTATCACATACTTAAAACAAATTAAGACCTTCCATATTATAAAGTTCATAAGTATGCCATATTATCAAATATTGAACCATAAGCATACAACCAAGTGGACATAAGTAAAATGTTTTTCAAGTTATCTTGATTTTGGTGTTTACCGAAATGAAAAAATAACATGTGTTGAGAATGGAATGACTTCGATGTATGACTGATGAAATCATTAAATTTATGCCAGCATTAACAAACGCCCACTCTCCGTTAAACTCATATAATTGCAGTATTTTTCGCATCTTTGGACAAATAGTTAATCTGATGCAGTAAAAAATTCAACAAGAACTTTATTTTCTTTAAAAAGCTAACAGTTATTTTATTTAAGTCAAAGTCGAAGTTTAACTAACTACGACAAAAATACTTGAAGGAGAGCTTCTGTCTCGAGAAAGTGCCACAGAGCGAGTGCCGGTAGGTTACCTGTGCGTCACTTCTCGACTGCATGGCTTGCTCCTAGTATTGAGATCCCAACATGTGACGCCTGTGATTTGTAGGTAGGCAAAACACAGTTTTCTGCTGGGATCACCAATGCTTAACGTGTAACTTGGAGAGACAGAACACACAAGGTCCCATGCTGAGATTACCAGATGGTTCGCGTGTAATTTTTGAGTAGGCTGAACACACAGTTCTGTACTGGTATCCCCAATGCAATCTCCTCTTGTTCCACTTTCACATCCATGGCCAGGTTCTCTCACCTACAGAAAAAGGGCACGCTAGCACATAAAAAATGCATACATTTTGCAACATACTCCCACTTTCTAATTAGGCGCCCTCAGGTCTTGATTGGTACAAAAAGAGCAAATGGGAGTGAGAAGACTGGAGTTAAAGGAAGTTAAAATTACGATGTCCGCGATTGCCTGTTTCCAACCAACACCCCTCGTCAATAGACGGGCTAGATGATTCCGGGAACATCTTCGAGTGTGCAGCAACAACTAACGTCCTCCAATCTCCTCAGTATTCTAAAATACAAAAAATTAAAGAGAAAATTTACGATTCAAATTAAAATTTAGTTTACAAAAAATATCAACTTAGTAATGGTTATCAGAAACATCAATTTATACTCATAACAAGGAGTCTAGTGCTCCCACCGTAATCTCTCACCATATCCTCCTAACGTGTCGTCCCATCGTCGTAGTTGGGATGGTTGGTCTACTGCCCAAAAGTACCTGGTGTACTTTGCTTCCTCTTTCATCGGCGGCGATGACGGGTGGCTTAAACCTTTACTAGAGTTGCTAATGGGCTTTGCGTCCTCTGTCCCTGGAGGAGATGACGAGTGGCTGATTCAAATACTGTGTCCACTTATAGACGCTGCTTCTCCCTTCTCTGGAGGTAATGATACATTGCTGATATCACCATTGGAACTGCTGATGGGCTTTAATTCCCAATTCACTGGAGGCAATGATGGGTGGCTGATACCACCACTAGAGCCGCTGATGGGCTTATCTTCTTCATTCACGGGAGGCAACGATGGAAGGATGATTCCAATATCGCTACTGGGCCAGATGTCTTCATTCTATGGGGACCTTGGTGAGTCGATAGTTCCATTGTTGGTGCCACTGCTGGGCTTTGGGCCCTCCTTATTTGGAGGACGTCAAAAGTGGAGCATTCCACTGCTGCAACCACAGATGAGCCGTAACTCCAACCTTGGAGGTGGGTAAGAGGAATTTTTCAGCTATAGCCGCTGCTGAGCTGCAAGTTCCTGTGATACTGCCCTGATGAGATCTTACTTTTGGATGTGACATAAGGACTTCTACCTCTTCTAAAGGTGCGATGAGTAAATCTTCTTCTAAAGGTAGGATGAAGAAATCTTCTTCTGCTATTGAAACTGATGGGCCAAGATAACATTCTTCTAAGGGTAGGATGGAGAAAACTTCTTTTGCTAGTACCACTGAGGACAGAAACCTCATCGTGGGCCGCTGATTGACCTCCATTCAAGTCCCAGTCCTTTGTTTATTGAGGGTGGTCCTTTAGAAGTTAAAGCCATTAAGATACTCTGATGAGGGATACCGTTTGTCTTCACATTTTAAGAAACCTAAAGCTATCGGGGTTCAATGAAACATATAGTCTTTCAAAGCCAAATTGTTCGCTGTGGAAATCAGCCCATCTCCAGGAACGCTAGAGGTACCTGGAGCCAAAGTGAAAAAGGTCCAAGCTGAAGTTGCAGTAAATCTTTCCTGTTTCGAAGAAGGACGCCAGAGGTACGTACAGCCAAATTCTAGTCCGTCAGATGTCAGCACAGCCAAATTGAAGGACGCCAGAGGTCAGCACAACCAAATTAAAGGACGCCAGATGTCCACACAGCCAAATTGAAGATCGCTAGAGGCACCACAAGCCGTGAAGAAGCCCTGGTGAAGGAGCAAATGGAAAGACACAAGGTCTTTGCAGCTAAAACGCCGGACGCCAGCGGTCCGAAGATCCAAGTAGAAAGACGCCAGATGTCCAGTTCCAGAGGAACACTAGAGGTACCTGCAGCAACTGCTAGGACGCTAGAGGTCTAAATATGGAAGATAATTGCCAGTATGGTGGCATTGTGAGGGAGGAGCAATTAGCGGACAAGACCATACGGAATTAGCTGCCGTTCAGGATGGAATCCAAGGGATTCTGTAAGGTCCATGGAGGAGTAGCGGAGGGATGCGCAGATCCCAGCCCTAGTAGTACGAGAGGAAAGGAAGGTGCCGTTTAAAACCCATGGCGAATGGGTGAAGGTGCTGTTCGAGATCTCAGGCGAATAGGTGAAGGCGCTGTTGGAGATCTCAGACAAATGGGTGAAGGTGCTGTTGGAGATCTCAGACAAATGGGTGAAGGTGCTGTTGGAGATCTCAGACAAATGGGTGAAGGTGCCGTTGAATTACACTGGGGAATGGGAACAGTAACCCTTTCAGTGGAGTTGATAAGCAGTACTCATCACATAGCAGGACACAAGATGACGAGGACAACGATTGCCGTGCCACCAGATGCAGTATTTCTAATTTTGGAAGACGATGCATTGTTCAAGTCAGCATCAGCAGCCTTATATGCGTACCGACGCGGAGATTTTGGCACTCCAAATCCAAGGCAATTGGAAACGAGTACAAGCAGCAGCATTTGGCGGCCATGGCAACTGGTGGACCACCCAAGCCCACCTGTCGAGATTAGAAAAGTAGGGCACCCGCAAACCTCAAAGCCAAGAAGACTAAATGTGGAAAGCAGGTTACCAGCAATATGACAACCCCCACCAAGGGATGTTTACGTTTTTAGCTAATTAGTAGGACAACCTCCATCACATCATTGCCAAGGAAGCAGAGATGCAAAAATACAACCTTGTTTTCAGCAGCAGATATGAGTAGCGAAGCCGGCAGTAGGGTACACCTCACCACCACAAACCCAGGATCCAGGAACGGAAGCCCTCGGTAATGTGGCTGCTCTTGGCCAAAACCAGCAAACGTAACAGTTCGTTGCACGACAAAGTGAATTACGCTGCTTGCTAAATTTTTCAATTGTCCAATCTCTGCCCACCATTATGGCTTATCCACCATGGACTGTAGGTTCACAGCTGCCCAGAACATGGCCAGACTGGAAAACGCGCTACGGGTGGAAGCCAGGAAACTTGTAATGGCGCTGATGGTTGTCCACGAGAATGAAGATGCAGTGATGGAAAGGCCACAATGGTGGGCAGAGATTGGACAATCGAAAAATTTGGCAAGCAGTGTAATTCACTCGGTGACTCGGTGGTGACATGCGGTCACCACAGAGGTCTCAGCACGCTGCTGCATGTTCCTATATAAGAAGAAAACCCGATGCAATCCAATTTCCTGTACCACCAGGATTCTGGTGACCCCAAATCGGATGCTAATGGGAACAAGCAGAAGACTGGTCAATGGGGAAGCGGAACTTAGGATATGAGATAGCAAATGATAGGTGTAGGGGATCGTGGAAATGAATCTCACACTCGAGGAAGCCGGAGTATTGGCTGATCAATGATCGAAGTACCGCAACTCGGAAATGGATATGACTAGAGCTCAGATGATATGCTGGAACCTTTCCAGTAAGTCTGCCAAATGGATCCAACCAGAGGCCAGAAAGTTCCAGAATCGCATATGGAGAAGTCGGCAAGGCGAGAGTATCAAGACAAGGATTGACAGGTGTCAATCGGGGGAGTATGTTGGCCATGAAGAGACTGTTTATTGAACTTTTGAAAACCCCAGGATTGAACTCTGAACTAGGATTTTACTCTCAAAGGTTTTACACCGAGGATATTCGTTTATTGCAGCTTGTGAGCCTTCATGAAGCGGGATTGTGCTTCGTAAATGAATATTGAATGTGGTTCTTTTATAATCAAAGTGCACACCTCCTGTGCACTTAGACCTTTATTATATCTCATGTTTTCACTTTGTACTTGAAATCTTGGTTATATCCTTTGTGTTGTAGTGGTATGATTTTTGATCAGTTTTTGATCAAAACGAATCAAAAACTGATCCAAATAAATTTTAAACTGTACTTACCACTAAAAACTACACAAAGTATCAAGGTATATTTTTTCTATACCAAAAGTTCCCAACAACAGCAACATTTCCCAGAAATATCGATTGTAAAAATTTAGACATCCAACTCTAAAGAAGTAAAAAATGATAAAGGTATGCCGGTCGACACAGCTTTTAATTTACAAGTTACTGATATTGTAACTATTTTTCTTCCCAAAATTTTCTATTACCCAAGTAACTGAATAAATAATTACTGAACTTTGATCTGACAAACCGATATTGGACATTGATACAGTAGAACGATGTAAAAAAACCAGAACATACTTATAAGTTATAAGTATGTTGTGGTTACAGTTATAAGTTATAACTGTAAGGGGAATGATTGCTATCAATTTTGTAAATTTGTTTTACAAGAAAGTTTTGTTTTTTTATCATTTTACTTAAGTAACTATACCAAAATATTTGCGGAACATGCGGGATCTGTAATCATGATAATAAAATCAAACAAGAAAGTCGACAATTCTGAACATAACTTTAGTTGTCTAGCAAATTCTTACCAGCTTGTTTTTCAAAATGTTTGTTTTGAAGGCTTCAGTTACTTCTTGACTACGCATAAGTTTTAGTGTTTTTTTCTTTCGGATAATTTTCAAATGATTGTTGTACCTTATTCTGTCGTTATAACCTGATTAAGTATAAGTGTTTTTGTTAATTGCGTGAGCATTTCTGACAGTGTGTATCTCGTATACAAATATTTGAATTAGATATACTATTCTACACCTAAGTAATCCATACCATTTTACATCACCAACAATTAATGCCTACGTTTCAGTTACAAACAATGAACAATCTTAAGGGCATCAGCATTGAAGAATCTACGTGATTTTGTGCTCACGTGATCAAACTAAAGGATCGTTACTCTATTGAAGGTAAACATTATAGTTGCAATTATGCGTTAAAATATAACTTGGCATTACCACAGAGGTCTATTAGTTTTATTTGACTGCAAGTATGCTTTAAAGTTGAAATAAGCTGTTGTGGATAAATTATTTTTGTATATACTATATTGTATTGGTACCATGCTGTAAACCAAGACTAAAGTTTTGTCAACGGTAATGCCGATTATACCCTAACATAAAGTTTTATTGAGCCTTTAGCGCAATAAAAGTTTTATTTATTTATAACCTTCTGGTACATGAGACAAACTGATAGTAGAAGTCTCTTAAACATATTTCGAAGGAACGTTTTTACAAATAGGACTCCTTGGATAACTGTTAGCAAGCAAGCTGTTATAAGATTGTCGGTCCCCTATGTATTTCAAAAGAATGGCTTTACCTTTCAAACCCTCTGATGAAGACATTCAAGATCTGCAGACCATGGGATTCCATATCACAATAAACAACAGTGGGTACATTTTAAACGTTGAATACCGTCCTTCATACATTCGTATATTTGGCCCGCTTTCTGTGTTTTTCCTAGCACTTCTTGGAAAAGTAGTAGAAACCTATTTGCTGTCAGAAAACGAGAAAGGTTACAATTTCATTGAAGTTGGTCTTCTGCTCATCGTTGTAGTGTCAATATGCTTACTTGTCCGAAGTGTTCAAGAGCTAAGAACCAACATGGTGGACTGTACAGCAGCGGAATATCAGGAAATTATTCATTACTGTAAAAGCGAGATCAAGCTTGATCGGAAGTTGACATTTTTAAATACCTACTTAATTAAGTTTGTGACGTATATTGGGGTAGCTGTGACCATTGTATTCACTTGTTATTTGATGACCTAGACCTGGGAAAAATACTGTTTTAATTGAACATTTTATCCCTACCCAGATAAAAGGATACATTTATATTGTCACATACACAATGTAATGTAAAAATGAATTGAATAAGTGTATATGCATAGAGTTAAAATATTGTAATTTGGTATAAGTGGATATTTAAGATAAGAAATACTGATACTTCCTAACTATCTGTCTGCTGTCAATGTCTCTAAAAGCAATCAACTCTAGTTCAGACGACTACTCTTTCTATTATGGTTACTTCTCTCTTTATTCTCCGACTTGTATCTTTTTACAAGAAATATGAATGCCTGTAATCTATAATATTCAGAATTGGTTTGTGCTTGGTTCTGTGAACAAGCAAATAAAGAGTCACTCTTCCAGCTCACGATCTCACCTCAACCCATTGATTTACCACTACATACGAGCATGGCTGCATCACCTATCACTGTCATAAAAGAGCATATGCCCATGAATCAATATATATCAAACATACACCATAAAAAGCACCGTGACAATATTACCAATACGTAATATAATTTACGCCAAATATGAATTGAATCTTTATAAAAATATTTCGAGTTAAAATTTGATTAAATTTTAGGCTTTCGGTACATTAGGTGCACAACGCCAGCAGTTTTTAATTCTGAAATATTTGGTAGTAAACTATATTGTAAATGGAGTTATTTGTATGTTTGTATGATGTATGTATGCATTTACTTTTTGAAATCAATTTTACATCCGTAAACAATTCTGGATTTTTGGTTCGTTTATTGTGTGCATACGCACTTTTATCTTAAGTCTCGTAACTTAACTTCTGGCATAATTAACTTCTCTGATGTTGAAAGAGAAGGAGGTATGTGTGTGCATGAGCATTGATGTTTTGTCATTGTAAAAGTTTTGATATTTATTAATTGTGATTAGTAAATTTTTGTAAAATATTTAATTGTTTGCATTTTACGCTGTGTTCTTATTTAAACCGAAGTCTTACTGTACCGCAATATTTTACGCTGTTTCACAAAAACAAAAGCCCTCATCATATTGTATATGGATCAACAACTGCATTTAATTGAGTAGATCCCTGTTTAGAAGAGTTGGTCATAAACATAAGCACTATTACATGGTATTTGCTATTTATCTGGCTTGTGAGCGTAAAGCATTTATTTTCTTTCTCAGAAAATATTAAACGTTAAATACTGTGATTTGTTGCTTTCTATTAAAGAGAATATACAAAAGGTTCTCGTTTTCAGAAGAGTCGTAAAAAGCTGAATACCTACCAGGCTTATACTAGTCGCTGATAGACATCATCACGAATATAAACCATAAATATTCATGTGTGCATAACCCAGTCAAGTACCATGTGTCTATATATATGGACACGTAGCGTGTCTATTTAGACAGCTCAATTAAATAATTGTTTCGTGTCTATATAGGCACGCGTTACTAGACTGGCATAACCGATTGTTTTGTTTCTTAATGTTAACCTGAGGAAATATACGTATTTATGTTATGTTATTAGTTTTGACAAATAACAAAAATTCAAGAGTTTGCCGATTTGACGAATGATAAATACAGTATAAATTTAATTCATGCTGATTCTCGAAAAAACTTACCAATGCGCATAAGATTTGAAGCGTAATTTTTTGCTTCTGGTTGAATTTCAATCCTGCTAAACTTATTTTCAGAGTAATCATGAGTTCGTAGAAAAACTTTTAATGAACAAAACTTTTAGTGTTAACATTAAAGCAAAATCGTTGCAAAAAAGACACTGTTCTTGTTTAGTGCCTACATATTTCATTTAGAAACACGCTTTCTAAATGTATAATGTCTGATATCACAGCAAAAAAGTAAAAAGTCACGGTAACTAATTTTGTTCGCTTATTTTATTCGGACAATTTTTGTTTCATACCCAAATAACATTTCATATTTTCTTATATTTTATTCATTATAGTATCATGTTTGAAACAAAACTAAACTTAATCTACAATGTAGATTCTACATGCTTGAACTAGGGCTGACGTCTTGATGTTGTGCTGTAGCATTGCCTATAATTTACAATTTTAAATAAACATAATTCATAATTTTTATGTAATGAATAACCACCAACATAGGTAATTGGTTTATATAGATAAAACAGTTTGTTACGAATTTTTTAGAACCGTAAATAAGGAATTGCAAAGATTTTCTATTGTTAAAAATATATCTTGGGAAAATTTCATTTGTATGTCTATTGAAGCGAGCTCATGAGTTTCAGTACGATTTTGTTATACTCAGAATTTCACTTTCAGTGGTAAGCTTAATTTGCGGAAACATAATTCTTAGGCTAGGTGTTTTACTAAATAATAATGTGGGAAAAAGAAATACAAACTGTTCATAGCGTGAGAAGGAATTAAATCTCCTTCTATTTTTCATTTCAACAATGTTAGGATATTTCTTTTGCAGTCGGTATTCGAAATGTTTTAGTATCTTTTGTGGCTAATGAGAGCCAGCACCTATTCTAAAAGCAGCTTTTTGCATAAAAGTTTTTAAAATTGGAACGTCTTTCTTTTGGTAAATTGGATAGAGTTTCATTCAACTGATTTTGTTTTCGAAGGCACAGGGTAAATAAATGTAATATGAAGCAATCACATTAAAAAGATTGCAATGATAATAAAAATAATAATTCTTGATTGTCAGAAATGGTCCCCACAATACAGTGGCATATTACACCATGGACATTAATGTTACAGTTTAGGCATTTCTAACAATAAAAACATGAGTATTAAAAGATATATTTTACATAATTTGATTTTTACAATGTCAGTTTAAGTTATCATTTTTTTGGAATAAAATTTATTTACCTGTTGAGTATGACTGAATGACATGTTCTACACAAGACAAAACGTCATCAATATATTCATAGTAGTACAGAGTTTCATCAATTTGTTTATTTAGGAAATGAGCATAATATGCATTTTTAAAACTAGTAAAAGTTGCTGTATTACTTATTTTTAACTGAGTCTGGGAGCTGCAACCATATATCAGCAGCAGCATATTGAAATGAGTGGATAACCCAAGCAGATTTGGTTTTAAGTATATGAGTGCAAAATGTCTGGCTTCTAGTTGTTCTTGATTTACTACTAGCTAAATCAACATGGTTAAAAAAGTAGTCATTATCAGTATAAGCAAAATTTTTGTATAAAAGACACATAATATTAAATGAGTGCATTTATTTACTATACAGCCACTCCAAAGTAAAACAAATTTCTTTACTAACTGAATCATATTTACAGAGACCAAGTACAAAACGTGACAAGAACCTTATAAATTTATCAATAGTCTTGAAAGTGTTCTAATTATTTCTGCTAAGCCGTACAACACAACCATAACGAATATGAGAAAGTACATAGGCATTCATAATTATCATCTTGTTCTTTGGTGATAGGATATAAGGTATGTCTACTAACCATGGAACTATTTGTAGAAGTGTATTTACTAGAATCCGAAATTACTATACAACCAAGCGCATA
>JAQFXM010006931.1:0-12547 GCA_034693345.1 Entomobrya multifasciata | reverse complement strand
TCAACCGGGTGAATTGAGAAAAAAGTCATAAAGAGCCTTGCGTACAGCCAGACGCTGTTCTTTTGGTTTCGACAGTACTTGTGTCAATACTTTATCCGATTATAGAAGAAGGTGTTTGCAGTAATATTCAAGAAATACGGTACAAAGTGAACCAATGTATGGATAATTGAATGTATTCAATTTAAGTTTCCCTAAGAAAGAGAGAGCAAATAGTAGTTGTTCTTTTATTACAGCGGGATGAGGACAGACATATCAGAAAAGCTTTACGTGTAGTATTATAGTATAAAATGTGAGGATAAAAAAGGGTGAGAACAGGTTGTTAGGGGTATCAAACAATAGTGGTTTATAAAGGGAAAAAATGCATATAATGTACACTAGGTGTATTATTCGGTCGAATAGAAAAAGTGCAATAAAATCCAGATATTACGTCACACTATCGCTACGAATAGTCTAGAGGACAAAGAGTCATTCAATAACACAAGTTTCAGTATTTTATTACAATACGATGAATATTGTGATTTTAATGACATTCTTCTTTCACATAAGTGCATATACACACTTTGTTCCAATTACAGAAAACATTGTTTGTTTCTTATCGTGGCATATTGTCTCCCTACGCTATCCTAAACCGGCACATCAAACAAATGTCCAAGCTGAATGGACAACTTAAGAAGCATGTTGAATGAAACGCTCAAGCTATTCCAGTGAAAAGTGCAGAAAAATGCACACAAACAAACAACCAACCATCCTAGGCCTGGTTTGGCTTTTAAATATTTGTTGTCCGTCAAATATTTTAGTTAATAGTTAGCAGCAGATAACCTTTATTTGAGTTTTTTTCATTTTATCCAAAAACTAATTGTTGATCATTTGACATTGTATAAATTTTTTTCTCAAACGGCTTAACAATTTAATTGGTAGGCCAAGTGAAATTTATTGATCTCACGAGTTTCCCTTTAAACAAGGTAATATTTTAGTAATTAAATTTTATAAATGGCTTAAAAATATCTGCGGTGCAATGATATAGCGTGTTACACTCTTCTTTAAGTTGGATATTGGTCGAAATGAATTACAGTGTTTCACTTAGTTGTACTTTAATGGTTTGTTATCATTTATGTTATAGGACACCATCATGTCGTTTCATTACTCTACAGACTTATTGCTAGCCTAAATAGGTAATGATAAGCCGGTTTTGGGATGAACTTAGGATAAACGTATTTCCCCTTCTGTCTGTGAAAAATGTCTATGAACTGTTTTAGCAAAAAAAAATAATTTGATTGTTCTGACCACAATCAAAATGTACGGGTATTCTTGTTTCATATTTAAAAGATAAATTATTAATTTTTTATTCCATTTGAATTGCGAATGTCTTACGGTGAGGTAAACTTCAAGTGCATACTATAGATAACATTTGAAAAGCATATACTCTTGAAAAAGTAGACGGCAAGTCTACGAAAGCTAGAGTTATTAAATAAATTCGTAAACCCCTTTAACCAAAAAATGACTTACTCAATAGATTACAAGTTATAAAATCGGTAAGTCAAAATGGTGTGTAATCAAACTGATTTTTGTAAATTATTGCCTGTAACACTGTGATGCCCATGAGTTCCCATAAACTCATGACCACACTAGGAATGCCATCTTCCAACAACGAAGATGATAAGCTCTTTAGATGTGGGGAGAAGTGAGGAGCCAGGAACCATCAAACCTGCATTCTCATTATGGTCATCGTCACCGTCATCTTCAGAGATGAAGAAGAAAAAGGCAGCCGCACAGCACCAGCGAATTCAGTGTTGCATGGACCGAGCTCCCAAATAGAAGTTTAAATTATACGATCAAAATTTAGTTTTTAAAATAAAAATATTTCATTCCATATTTTCTTTGTAAAAATAAAAGTAGTTTTCTCGTTATATTTGAAAAGTTAAAATCAAGTTTGTGTTTAAAAAGGGAGCATTGATTTTTATTAGGTGTGCACACTCATCAGTGGTATAGAACCGGATAAAATAATTCTTGTAATTTAAAAACAGTTTTCTTTCATCTTGATTGATCATCATCATCAATCCGTCTTTCTCTTTGAGAGTTTAAGACGTGAAGGCATCATTCGTCATCTTGATTCGTAAGATAATTTTAAATCATAATTAAGATAATGATACATTAGAGTGATTGTTAACGTAAGGTTTCTCCATAAGAGCTAGCAAGTTGATAATTTGTAGTATAGCATTGCGTAGCTGATGATATAATTTTAGCAAGCATCAGAGTAAGGATGATACAAGTTTAGCAAGCAACAGAGTAGAGATGAAACAAGCTTGCGTACGAGCTTGGTAGCATTACAGATTTTTATCATAGTCTTAAAATGTATCATCAGATCATACATCATGCAATGCAACAACGCAGCTGATCATGATCATAGATCCATTTAAAAGTTTTTATTAATTAAAATTTCAACATTTAAGATAAGGAGAACCTGTCTACGTTACAACACATAGATCATTTTTATAAGCTGGTGATGAAATACATAAACGTTGTTTTACTCCAATATTTTTTTGAATAAATAAAAAGTGCACATGTTATTTCGTATTTGCTTTGTGTTCTTCAACTTCAACATATGTTAATAAATCTGTGTAACCATTGTTTTAAATTAATTCAATTGTTAGTTTAAAAATAATTGTCATTTTACAATGTTAAAAACATTTTTGTGGCAGAAAACAAATTTATTAACATTTTAGCAGCTAATTTGTAACTTATTTCCTGAAAATATAGCTTGTATTTCTATAATGTAATAATTAGCAAGTAATTCTTAGCTAAGTTTACGTCACTTATTTTTTTGTTCACAGCTCAATTTGCGTTGAGAAGATCCCTATTATTTACATATATCTGAGCATTACTGACTTGAATATAGGAAATTATTAATTGTTACAATACTATTTTGGATTCATAAAACAGCATAAGTGTCTTACAGTAAATTAGTACACTACAAGCGTAGATTGTATCCACTATTCTAAATTATTTCAATGCATTGCTATAGGTAATTGATATCGATCTTCAAATATATTTTACACGATTTTTCATATAGTGTGACTTCAACAAAGTGCATAATTTTCAAATAAAGCAGCTTCCTACACCTTCAAAATTATAGCAGTATAAAAAATCCATCCATGCGTTTCTGACAAATCCCTTCTCTCTGTAAACTTTTCCACGTGCTAGTGCCTTATCTACTATTAAGTAGCTGCCATTCCATGAGGATCTAATCCCAAATAAAAATTAACAGTTACTGAATAAAATGTACCTACATATTGGATCATTTACAAATAAATAAAATCAGTATCTTACGAAATTATTGTGTTTGTTAAACTATTGTAGGCCAATTGCGAAGACTGGGGTATTTCCCCTTGAAGCTCGGTGATATCCCTAAAAGCTTTGTAAAACGCCTTATTTTCCATCCTACAAAAAATTATTACTGCAATTGAAATAACATCCTTAAGAAATGAAATTCACAAATATTTTAAACTTAAAAAGTGTAGTTACGTGTCGCTCAGCAGGAATCGCATTTTACCCGGACCGTCAATATTCTGCGCATGGGGCATCTTCCGTTTCTGACGGGTTTCAAGGGATATTCCGCCCACTGATTTCTTTACGTCGTCAAACCAATACAGATTTTTAAGGCTTGGATCTAAATATGTCAGAGTTTATTATCATCGTACTAGAAATCGTATCTAACCATTATATTGTTGCTTGTTTTAATTCGTAATTCTTATAATTTTGAGTTACCAAAATCCATCGTAGTGACGCTGCCAATGCCTTTATCCACTAAAACATCAATGTTGCCAGTGGTTGCACTAAACGCGATAAGTTTATTTCCTTGACTCACTATCATGCCGTTGTTTAGTTGATCAATTATTAAAGACTTAAAACTCTTTAGTTTGTATGGCAAGGGCTGTGCTTGAAACTGTATCCTTTGGTCGTGTACCACTGCAGTTATAATAAAGGCGTCATTTGGAGCAATTAAAACACTATCCTGGAAAATGTAACAGCTACTTAATGATAGGACACTTAAGAACGTTAAGATCCAAAGCTTTAAATCTGCCATTGTGGTTTGTTAATTCAAGGGCTTGGAATTGATAATTTGAAATAATTTAATACTGTTATATTGGAAATATTTATTATTTGTATTAGTAGTAGCTCCCGAATTTACAATAAGATTGCCTTTTTAAATTAAAAGAGGCTGCTAACCAAAAACACGTACTTTTCAAACCTTATTTAAACGAAAGTCTTGATCAAATGAAAGCTAGATATTCTTACATTTACTTTGAGCTTATATCAGTCAGCATCCAGTAGGTAACATATATATTTTACACTGGGTGTCCGGAAAATTACATTTTTTGTATAATGCTAACAAGCTACATCACATGAAATTGTTTGCAGAAGAGAATTTGACATAAAGCGTTTGCAGACAATTTGCTATTGCTTTCATTTTGATAAAAAGCATTTACAACACTTCCTGCCACTCGTTAACTCATAATCAGACTGGTGCTAGTATGTCGCTTGTCAAAGGTTGGCTACCACCCCAACGATTATTGGCAACGAAGTTTTCGGCACCCAAGCATTCCACCACTCCCAAAAACACAGCGTTTTAATATAAAACGATTGAAATTAATAAAAATTGGTAAAACTAACTACGAAATACCAAAAAGGACATCAAAGTATAGTTCTTCTAGAATGCTTTCTGCAGTTCTTTTATGATTTTCAATTTGGGTGCTGGGGTATTAATTTTCCCATGCTGGAATATGATAGCCAACCTTTGACAAACCTCTGGTTGTTGTCACGGGGGTGACATAGTAGCCCCGGCTGCTCATAATAATGAAATAATTGAGTCGACTTTTTTTTAGCATACTCCGAGGCCAGTCGAATATAAAAAATCAAAATGTTTTTGAAATTCTCGAACTGCATACCGAAGACCGCTTCAAAGAAGTTATTATTTAGTCTATTTTAATACTTTAGTTTGCAGTGTTGAACTTTTTACTCATAGATGCCATGAAAATCATAATTATATCCAGTACAAACTTATTTTCTTCAATTATTTGTACTTACATTACATTCACTTTGTACATGCAATTTTTTATACTACTCACTAATTGAAGACAAAATTTTGATGAATTTGCCAAAACAATATTGACAGAATCCGCTTCTTCTAAAAAAAGTTGTACAAAAATGATTCCATTTTATTAATCTCGCCGATAGTTGCTGGGTTGGATAATAAATTTATTACCACATACTTTTCTTAAACGGCTATGTACCGGGATGTATTCGAATCTATTATACCGAAATGTTTGGAATGAAAAGTGGCAGGATTAAGCTTCCTTCATTCAGAAGAGAAAGTCGTAAATATCGATTTTAATTAAGTGAAGTACATAGCATAACTATAAAATGATTTACTCCGTAAACAAAAATAGTTCTTGCATCCGAAACATTATGAGAAATAACTAATTTTTAGACTTATCTGACTATTTTCATCTGTAAAAATCCCTTTTAGTGAAAATTTCAGCGTAAACATGAATTTTTGCCACAAAATTTCAGTTGTGTTAATCGAATATTTGTCAAATTGCCCAATACCCGGAAAACCGTCATATTTCTGGAGATGCTCTATCATCAGAATACTTACCTAGATGAACAGCTGGAGGTTTTTGTTTGGATCCATTAATAATGCCGTGCTTGTTTCTGATTGGTCCCAGGAGTATGTAATGTTGATATACATATATATATCACTGCTTGAAATATTTATTTAGTCATGTCTTTAAATATAACTTGATTTATGTTCAATGCAGCTGTTTGTATATTTCTCGCTTGTCTGCATGGTAACGGTGTGTTTGCATGGAAACAGTTTGTTTACTAGTCTGTGGTGCATCATTATTTCCAGTTTTTTCTCTATACTCACTAACGTTAAATTGAACCTAACACTGGTATTGTACAATATTTACTAGCTTTTTAACTTTAATATCTTGTATTTTGCTTTTACACTTGCTACATATACGCTGGAAAGCTCGCTTTTTTTGGTGTGACATATCTTCGCGTATTTACTACTAGTCAACTTCTCAATCTAGAAAACATCATTTCAGTTTCAAAGATTACATTTTACAAGGCTTAACCGCAGGATTTATAAATTCTCTTCAGCGTAGAATTATATTAGTTTTTTACAACATCCGCAAACATAAAGGTGCCTTGAATTGACGCTTTCAAAAAATACATTATCCTTTCACTTCAAAATTAATTTGTTTTATTTGAGTTTAGTGTTTTTTTTCGATAATCTAAAATGTCGCTTAAGTTATTCTTGGCCATTTTATTCTTCACGTTTGTGATCTTCGCATCTCCAGCGTATTCTCAGGCTGGTGACTACATTTGGAATCAAAAACTGGACGAAATTGTTACTGTCAAACCCAATTCAGCGTTTTTAATAAGACCCACATACCAACATGGTAAACTTAAATTTATGCCACTACAATTACCAGAAGAAATCATCGCTTTGAAGGCGTTTGTTTGGGATCCAGTTCACCACATTCCGCTATTTAGTGCCGGAGTTCCAAACAAGATATTTGCTTATACTGGCCATGATGACAACTTTGACATTATAGTGGAGGACGTTTCCAATGTAACATCAATGGAAATAGGTAGGTTGTAAAGCACAAAAAATCCATTATTAAACTTAGACGATAACACTGAAATAATAAAGATCAAAAAAATATATATGATGGATTTTTTCTAGATTTGGACAATGAACTTTTGCTTTGGACAGACTCTGGCAAAAATGTTGTAGAGAAAATGTCTCTGAGAACACTGGAAAGAAGTACAGAGCTATCATACGATGAAGATGATAACTTTAGAGTCATAAACGAGTAAGTAAACACTGTTCATTTGACGTTTTAAAATTTTAATAGCTATGAGTTTTCTAATTATATTTTATTATGTTTGACTATTTGTTTTAGGACCATAAGCATTTCTTATCCTGGCTGTAGAAATAACTGCAATCAACCATTATGGGGTAAAGTATTTAAGAAGCATTTTCAATTTCGAGAAAAAACGCACAAAACATACAAGCTCATGAAACATCCTAAAACTGGAAGATATTTCACGTAATAAAGCTTTTATAGTTTGACTATTAACATATTACGCATTGATTATTTTTGTGTGTATTCAAATAGCATGAGTCAACTAACTTGTATGGTTATTTAAAGGGCTTCCTGGGATGGTACTCAAGTGGTGTTTTCAAGTGAGCGTGCAAACAACAATGACTTTGCTACAAAACAATTCGAAGACCATACATATATGAATTTAATCTATTGTGGAATTTTCAATGGCGTTGCTTTGTTGTCAATGTAGAAGCACATTTGATTTATTCGGTATAAAAGTCTCGTAGCTTTGAAAGTTGAAGTAACAGTTAATTCATTTGGATGAAATTAAAATTTAGAGTATAATTATGACAGAAATTTAAGCCATCTTAAGGATTTTTAGTAAAACTATGTGTTAGAATATTATATTTAAATAGACTAAGACTTGATTTAAATTTCTTGATTTAACTCTATAATATACAGTAGACATACGTTTCGATATATCTAAATGAGGCTGCTGTTGGTAATACAGAAGCTATTTTTGGAAGTTAGGTTGATTTAAGGATTGTGAATGGCAATAATATTCATCCCGATACACGTAAATTAGCGGGTGTAAAACATATGCAATAGTTTTTTTGTTTTATATCCTTTCTGCAATATAAATAGTGTTACAGTAGTTAAGTTATAATAATGTGAGTGTTTTAACAAGAGTGTTATTGCAAAATTCAATTGGAAATGTTTAAAATCTAAACTGGAGAAAAAGCATGCTAGATACTGATTAAGTCAAGAAAAATGTATTAGAATTAATCGGTGGAAAATAATTAAACAAAAAGTATAGACTATATAAACCACTCTCAAATATTTTTGCTGTGCCGAAACATTGATTTTTGACATAAGCGAACACATGCCTAGCCTTTTCATTTCAAGGGGCGCTGTTTTTCATTAAAACGTCGCACATCTGATGTTGCTGTCACATTTCAAAAAGGATTTCTACTGCTTTGGTAGCTTTACTTGATTTCAGTGCCGGTTTGGAATTTTCCGACTCAAAGAAACGTTAGCCTGAGTTGCGAAATAACACTTAATATGGTTTTGTAACTCATGGGATTAGTTTCAAGAATTCTAGATACCTGTTCCATCACGCTAGACATAAGATGTTGATCAAACAAAACCAAAACCATTTGATAATCATAAATATGAACTAATTTTGCGAGTATATTCAATAAATCATGGAAAGATCATGTCCGAACATTTATTTTTGCAAAAACAATTGCAGAAAATAACCAAAAAAAATTTTGTTGAACGTAACAGAAAATCAATTCGTCTAAAAAAACAAGAAACCAATTTATTGTATATTGTAGAAACTAATTTGTTGAACATAATCATAACCCAATTTATTGAACATAACAGAAAATCAATTCGTCTAGCATAACAAGAAACCAATTTATCGTGTATCAAAGCAACCAATTTGCTGAGCATAACATAAAAGTAATTTGTTGAGAATAAGGAAAATTCACTTCGAAGAACTTTACAAGTAGCCAATACTTTTGCGCACTACCGTTTATTACAACCACCATACAAAATCACTGATTTTGCAAAATATATCACGTTAAGCAAGAAAATATCTGCACAGTCAATATTGTAAAGCTTGTTTGAAAATTCTTTACGTTTGATAGAGCAAACAGTTTTCCTCAAAATGTATTTACTCGCATGTGTTTTTGCTATTTTTCTTTTTCAAATTTCCAACTCGTTTCCTGTATCATTAACCAACTTAGAACTAAACTCTGATCGATTTCACCACTGTGAAATATACGTTATTCGTCAAGCTCTTGAGAATAATAAGGCATTTGCTGCCACTGCCAATCCTGAGGAGTTTACTAATCCTCATCTAAACAAAATAATAGAGGAAAACCAGAATAACAACGTATTACTAACCTGGGTTATCAAAGATTCTGAGTTTTTACTTAACCATTTATTCTACCAATATTCCCATAGCCGACCAATCTCTCCCTCAAGAGTATCAAAATTTACACAAAACAGCGGTAACGAGAATACGAGAAACGAATCATGTTTATTGTTCATAACAGCTATTTCCACAGTTTTCTACATGCAACTGCCACCACCAGAAAATAGAAAGTTTGATGAGGTCGACCAAGGAAAATTTAATATGGAGTGGTCATTCTGGCTTTCATACGTTACTGGATTTGGAAAACTATCTTTGAGTTTGAAAAACTCCGCGCTTTTTGCACTTACAGGTTATGATCCACTGGAATTTTCAACGTCTTGGCTCCATCAGCCAATTTATGAAGCTCCTTTCTTGGCATATGTTTTAGGAGTTGATGTAAATCACAAACTACTTGTCCTACGCGTTACAAAGATATGGTGGGCTTGCAAATTTTGTAAACTTGAAATCGAGTTGTTTCATAAACTCAGCATATTTACTGGAATTTTACACAAAACGATTTTAAGCTCTGTTGGGAAAGAAAATCTACGCCATCAAAGACCTAAGAGATTCCCCCGTGAACTATTTTACAAACCTTTGCTTAACAGTTTAATTCATTCCGGACAAACGATTGCAAATGCTTTTAGAGAAAATTGCGTCATAACCTCAGCTGAAATACTTAGTCAGAAAACTACCGATTTTTTCTACGATTGTTATACTCCCGAAGTTATTCTTGGAGACCTTATTTCAAAAACGCTTAACTTCACACATTTTATTGGTCGCTTTATTGACGATAAATGGAAAAATACATACGTGCAAGGCGTGGTGTCTTTTACGTAACTGAGCTTAACTGTAGTGGACACGTTTCATCCATCTATAAATTCGGCTTCTGTTTGGGACTATATAAATTTAGAAGTAGGGTACTGCGAACAAAATACTACGTTAGTGTTGACCAACATGTTTGCGATAATTGGGGAACCGTTCGAATACCGAACTTGGATATGTGTTTTAATATCGCTTATTTTAATTTATTTAAGTTTTCACTACCAAACTTTTAAGTTGAAAGATATATATCTTAGTTCTACTTTTGAAATTTTTAAGCTCGCACTACAGCGGACAATCAATATGCGATTTAAAAACAGAATTGTCTTTCTTTTTGCATTTTTCTTTTTAGAATTTTTTTATATGAGCTCAGTCACAGAAAACTTTATCGCTCCGCCAAAACCACACATTATGAAGTCAGTTTCGGAACTGCTTGCAAATGGATACAAATTCTTCTATGGAACGGACCCAAATGCGGTATTAGACAATTGGAATGAGCTCAAGTTCATGAGGGAGACTGGTGTGATTGAATTTGGACGATATGTCAAAACGGAAGGATTTCAAGGTAATTTATCCAGTTCCAAATACTGGTTACGCCCCTACACACTCATTGAAAGACTTGTTAAAGGCCCGAGAAATTTCTCGAAATCAATTTACTGGTATAGTGGTTATAAAAGCAAACTAAAAAGGCACACAACTTTTTACCCTCCAGACACTTTATCAGAGCATTTAGATTGCCGCATTATTGAAAAAACGTACAGCAATAATATAGTTACTGTTCATGTCTACTCGAAAATTAAAAATAGAATAGTAAACATTCTAGACACAATTTTATATGACAGTGGGATTCGGCGCTTTTGGCAAAACCTAATCAATGAACGCATTACAAGAGTCGCAAAGAAACTTGAGTTGCAAAATTCTATGCGTCGACATGGTGTGATGTCTGTTATAAATGCTATATCGATCAGGGATTATAGATTTTTGGCAATATTAAAATTATCAGCAGTTTTCTTAGCATTTGCATTTGTGCTGTTTCTAGTAGAAGTAGTTTTTGTTGTAACTAAAAAACGAAAAAGTGTGTATAAAGCTATAAAAGTATTTTATAAAATTTGCGCATGCAAATGTGTTTACAAATATTATATAATCAAAAAACTATTACTTCAGTGGTTAAATCGCTAAAAAAGATGATTTGAAAAAGTATGTACAGCTATAAACTTACTAAATTATATCTTCATCAGATCAAGATTGTCGCTTTTGTAATAGTTGGGTACAAGTTTTCAGCAATTTTGAGTTTGAAAATTCATCGAGTATTTATATGGTAAGCCAATTTTGTTGTAAAGATACTTATAAATTTTGACAAATTAAATGTTCAATAAATTTAATGGTAAACCAAAAAACTACATGTTGTGAATTAGTACCATGATCCTTGTATTATTTTCGAACATATAATAATAAGCTTTGATGTTTTTGAAAATTAGTTCACTGAAATCAAAACATATTTTTGAAATTAATACGTAAGGTTTGCATGAAAATTGTTAGATTTATTGGATTTTGAGAAAATTTAATAATTGATGAAAATGCATCATTGCTGTTTTAAATCGGTGAACTAATACTTTGAAAACATCCAATAAATTTTGGGGGATGATGATAATACGTGATCAATTTTGGTGGAACCACGTTATTTTAATCAAAACCAAAAACGACCGGTTTCGCAAATTTATTGGCTTCTTCGGATTCTAAAATATGTATGAATACAAATGAATGGCTTAAAAATCTTAATTAAGATTGAGTAATATTGTCAAATTATAATGAATATTTACAAATTATTACCTTGGATTTAACGTATAATCAGTTAAACATTAATTTGTGCGAAGAATGATATTATGCACTAGTCGTTTAGACTGGAAATAAAAATACGGAATACATCACTTAAAAATATTTTATCACATGAACACTGAACATACTCCATTTAAAAATGTTTATAAAATTTTTACTACGAACACTCAAATTATAAGTACAACCGCTACTACACTAGAAATGCTGATTTGAAATGACTGTCAATGCAAGTCAGGGGGTGGGTAAAAACGAATCAAGAAAAAAATACATTTTCTAAGACAGTTTATCATGCTGATTACGAAAATTATAACCATTTTTCCGATTGGGCAGGTTTGTGGGAGTCTCCATTTACCATAGTGCTTAAAACCGTAAGCTTGTAGCTTATAGAGAACATTATGCTTGTGTTTTTAAGCATTAGGGTAAGAAAAACAAAGTTTGCTTTTATGACCGTTTTTCATGTTGATTATGATAATCGTAATTTCGGCGAATTCACAGTTATGTTGCAGCCCACATTTGCCCTATTTCTTAAAAACGGAAGAAAGTGGTCCCCCCTTATGTCAAAAGCATTAGGTTAAACGGGAACTCCCACAAACCTGCCCATTCGGAAAAATGTTTCTGATTTTCCTAATCAGTATGGAAAACTGTCTTAGAAAATATATTTGTTATCTTTATTTGTTTTTACCCACCCCCCAACCTGCATTGTGAGTAAAACATCTTATTTTACTTACCTATGGGACTATCTGCCTACATTAATCTAAAAAAACTAGCATTTGGGAAAAAAACATGATAGACCGAGCAAAAATGATAAAATAAAGGGCCAGGGACGGCCAGTTGTGAAATTTTAAAATGTACT
>JAQFXM010006930.1:0-12549 GCA_034693345.1 Entomobrya multifasciata | reverse complement strand
GGATGGATGGTCTAGCGTTCTGTACGAAATGAAAAGGAGGAACAAAAGGAAGAAAAAATTGAAATGATCACGATGACTCAGCATTTTGCACTAAAGTAATGCGAACAGCTTTGAGCATACATTTTCTCTAAAAATTTCAAAGGAATACAATTTTACAAACGCTATTATCAACAAATATATTACACATGAAATATTTACAAGATATTTACAAAATATAAGCTGAAGCAAAGCAATATGGTTATAGACAAAGCTCTTTTTTATAAAAAATTTCATTAATTTTTTTCATATCATGCTTGTCACCTTTGTTGTGGCGAAAAGAAACATTATAAGTGGGTAGGTAGACAGTATGGCTGCAGATGCACAGTAGATTTAACTTTTTTACAAGTTTGTACAAATGAGTATAAAAAGCGAATAAGTTTTTGTCAATTTTCATTACAAATTTTGAAAATTGCTTTCCTTGGAAAATGTACAGATTTTTGAAAATATTATGCATTAATGTTAATTTCGAGCTCTTGTTTGGAAATAAATTGTAAAAAGGGATATTTTTGTTAACGAGAAACTCTAGCTCGTATAACGGGCGCAACTGTTGAAGCAGAATTTTTCACAGTTGCATTTTTAATTGCATCTCGAAGTAATCTGACGTCAATGTTGTCCACGTGTGTGAGAAGGGCACCAAAGTTTTCGGCGTTGTCCTAAAATAAGTTGATTTTGTTTAATTATATACAACATTCATATTATACATTATGTACAGGTATGTAGCAAGGTGTGAGAATTTACACAGGGGGATCTTCGTACAAATTGGAAACTCGTAGTAATGGAATATCACGTTCAATTCAAATGTTTTTATACAAATAATATAACAAAAGGCGTGTCTGTCGTGAGTGCAAATCAATAATTAAAAGGTTACCCATTCAGCCAGTGGAGTAGCAGCTCTTGCAGCTGGTGGCGGCTTCCTATTGTTACCACTTAGTCGGTCGCATTTTTCTCTAAGCCGGGACTCTTCTGTTGTCGATATATTGCAAGGTTTGGCTTTCTCTGATAATAGAAAGAGATCACAATTGAGTATGGATGATCATGATCAGTTTAAAAATATTACACTATCAGCCACATTTCAAAAAAATACCTGCAACCACACACTCTTGGTCTTCATACACGAAAACTTCACCCTCAGGACACTTCATAACCTTGATCAAGAAAGTTCCGTTGGTGTATGTGCAAACGTAGAATTTGTTACAGTCTTGTGGATGAGGACGCATTGGACGTTTACCATTTTGATTCTGTGTGATAGAAAAAATATTTATGTTAATTACAAAGATTCTGAACCAAATTATCATGCCTAGTATGTATCTTTTTGCACAAAACGTGTATAATTTTCCTTGCGTATGGGGAGTACACCGTGTATGGTTTGCATGATCGACCCTAAACGTAACGTATTTGACCTTAAAGGTAAGGTACTAGATACTAAACCTTAAGTAATCGTCCCTAAAACGTAACGCTTTAAACCCTAAACGTTCAATACTAGATACTAAACGTCACGTCACGTACTAGACATTAGTACACATCACTAAACGTTATGTATTCGACCCTAAACGTTACGTATTCGACCCTAAACGTTACGCAAACGACCCTAAACGTTACGTAAACGACCCTAAACCTTTCGTAAACCACCCTAAACGTTACGTAAACGACCCTAAACGTTTCGTAAACGACCCTAAACGTTTCGCAAACGACCCTAAACGTTTCGCAAACGACCCTAAACGTTACGTAAACGACCCTAAACATTTCGCAAACGACCCTAAACGTTACGTAAACGACCCTTAGCATTTCGTAAACGACCCTTAACATTACGTAAACGACCCTAAACGGTACGTAAACGACCCTAAATACTACATTTTCGACCCTTAATGTTACGTAATCAAACCCATAAATATCATATTCGACCCACACATTAAAATCATCCCCAAAACATTACGTTTCTTCACGATTTCCTAAAGTTTACTCCATGTTCGTAGTATTGTATTAAAAAACTTACCTCGCAGGTAATTTCAAATGGTGGAGGTTCTTCATCATCAGGTTCTTCAGTTGTCGTAGTTGTTGCCTCAGTAGTAGTTGTGGTAGTCGTCGTCGTTGTTGTTGTAGTCGTTGACTGCTGGGTAGTTGACATCATTTCCTAAAATTTACAAATAATAAATACGTGTAGTCATCTCATGTTTCCACGAAATCAGTTGTATGATCATTGAATTGGAGTTTTCACCTCTGGCGCAACGGATGACATTGATACTGTGGTTCCAGTGGTTGTTTCCATAAAACTAGGACAATACGGGGTAGTGCTCATAATTGACTCCGCCGTTGTGGTTTCTTGGGGCTTATTTGTTGTGGTCATTGGCTCTTCATTTTGCTCCTGCTGCTGTGTAGTTGTACTGCTTTCTGTAGTGGTGGTTGGGTTTTCTTGTTCATCTACAGGTTCTGGTTCTTTATCACACGGCTTTGAGCTATTGTTGCTTTCTTCCTTACATTTAGCGCATTTTGGAGGTGGACTTTGAGCACCAGCGTGGTTGCAAGTAGTAATTGAATCATCCCACTCAGTTCCTTCCTATAATTAAAGAAAAACTTCGTCATATATTTTTATTTTTTGAGATTACCTCACAATATAAAATTTAATGACGCCAGCTTACACCGCATTCAAAATGGAAAATTGTAAATGATTCACCAGCACCCTCAAAATCCACACATCTGTAAAACCTTGAGCAGTTATTGGGGTTACCGTAGTAGCCTTCCTGGGTACATTCAATCTTCTCATTGCAGTTACTTTCACTTTCTTGTGAAGGACTTTCAGTTGTACTTGATGTAGTTGTCGTTTCAGTGCCATTGTCTTTGTCGCATGGTTTTTCTTCTGGTTGAGGTTTCTCCGTAGTAGTTGTAGTTGTAGTGGTTGTGCTGTTTTCTTTGTCACACGGTTTTTCTTCTGCTGGAGGCTGTTCTGTCGTCGTAGTTGTTGTGGTAGTTGTTGTAGTTCCCTCAGTTGAAGTGGTTTCGTTATTGCTTTCTGTGCTATTGTTATTCTGGTCACATGGCTTTGAGCTTTCATCGCCACCTTCATTATTGCCCTCCATGCATTTAGCACATTTTGGGGGTGGGCTTTGTGCTCCAGCATAGTTGCACGTAGTAATCGAATCGTCCCACCAAGTACCTTCCTGTATATGGAATTAATTAATGAGAAAATTAATGAAGCAAGTTAAAACATTACACTGGTCGATACATTATTGAATTTCTACTTACACCACAGTCAAAGTGGAACAGCGTGAATGATTGTCCAGAGCCTTCATAATCCACACAACGATAAAATTTTGAACAATTGTTCGGGTTACCAAAGTACCCAGCTTCCTTACACTCAATTTTGTCGTTGCAATCATTGTCGCCTTCACTTTCATTGTTATTACTTTCACTTTCTTGTGAAGGGCTTTCGGTTGTACTTGATGTAGTTGTCGTTCCTTCAGTTGAGGTACCGTTGTCTTTATCGCATGGTTTCTCTTCTGGAGGGGGCGCTTCAGTTGTGCTAGTAGTAGTAGTCGTTGTGGTAGTTCCCTCAGTTGTGGTACTGTTATCTTTGTCACAAGGTTTTGATGAGCTGGATTCACCTTCTTCTTCATTACTTGGGGCAGCAGTTGTACTTGTTGTGGAAGATGAGCTTTCACCTTGCTGGTTATTATTGTCGCTACCACCACCTCCAGATCCTCCCATGCATTTCGCATTTGGATCTTGCTGCCAC
Source organism: Entomobrya multifasciata (assembly GCA_034693345.1). Classification (NCBI taxonomy): domain Eukaryota; kingdom Metazoa; phylum Arthropoda; class Collembola; order Entomobryomorpha; family Entomobryidae; genus Entomobrya; species Entomobrya multifasciata. Next base: position 8,780 of record JAQFXM010006930.1, on the reverse strand, counting down.
GGGTGAACACAAGTTACTCTGCAAAAGTCAATATAGTTACCTTAATATTTTGTACAATTACCTTTGTCAGCGGTAAAAGTATATTGCTTACTCGGTCTCATGCCAAACGGTTCCAGGTCCACATTTAAAGTCGAATTTCGTAAAAGATCCATCAAAGTCAACACATCTGTAAAACCGGGTACAATCGTTCTCATTGGGGAAAAACCCTTCTTCGTTGCAATTGGAGTTGGATGGCGGTGAGTTATTATTACCGGAACCTTGTTGGCTGTTATTTTCTTCTTGTTGCTGATTGTCTCAATTTCCCCCAGATGTACTATTGTTACAAACAGAACCTCCTACGTTGGACTCTTCCGCCTGTGGCGGTGGCTGTTCTGTCGTCGTAGTGGTGGTAGTAGTGCTATTGTTACACGGTTTCTCTTCTTCTTGACTTGGCGGTGGTTGCTGATTCCCATTGTCATTATCATTGTTATTTTCATTTCCTCCATCAACTTCATTATTCTCCTCAGGAGCTTTGTAGCATTTATTATTTGGATCCAAAGCCCAAGGATGGTTACAATGGCCAGGTTCCAAATCAGTATCATAAACGGCGCCAGGCGGGCAGTCAAAGTCTGCACGTTTCAAACCCTCCTGTTCGTAACATCTGTAATGTAAATAAATGTGACGAATTATAAAAAACTGCTTAGTTCACTTTTTCTGACCCATTTCATATTATAAATGTTTTTGGTATTATATATTTTAAAATATACCTGTAGAATTTACTGCAGGAAGTCTCATGTGGAAACCATCCGACACCTTCTGGGCATTTAGGATTGGGATTCGAAGACTGATTGGATGATTGTTCCTCGTTGTTGGATGGCTTTCCCTGATTGTTAGTCGAATTTTCTTGGTCTTGATTGTTAGAGGATTCGCTACCATTCTGATTGTTAGAGGATTCCCCTTGGTTTTGAGAACCGGCACCCCCTCCATCCTGACCATTGTTGGACGATTCATTTTGATTGTTGTTAGAAGAGTCCGAGCCACCCTGTTGCTGACTCCCTCCAGCATTGCTGCCTCCGCCATTACTCCCATCGTTACCCCCATTGTGATTGCTATTATCAGAGCCTTGGTTGTCTTGACCGGATGAACTTCCGTGACGACATCTTGGATCTGAAACAGCCCATGGATGGTCGCAAGCGCTGATGTCGTCGTTCCATACAGTCCCCTCCTATGTTGTCACCAACACAACCAAACGTCATTTAAAAATGGCAAAATTTCCACTAACACAATTAATTTTAAATCAAATTACCCCACAAGCGAATCGGTACATATCGTATCCTCCCCGACCATCTTGCCTTGAGACACAGCGTGTGAAGTAACGGCAGTCGTCATCTGCTTTATATCCCTCACTATCACATTTGTTACCAGCTTCATTACGATATTGGATAGCTCTAGCTTGACCTATGAATTCAAATAATAAACAACTATTGAATTTCATCCACTTAATACATTATTACGTAGCTGCAAGCGAAGCGTCTGCAAGTATTGATTTTATCATGTTTAACTGTCTGTCCGTCTGTAAACACGAGAACTCAAGAACGCGTCGACGGATTTGGCATGCAGGTCACTATGGTAAAGGGCAAGAACCCTATTGATTTTCAGGCCCCGGGGTCAAACCCCAAGGTCAAGGGTCAAAGTCATAGTTGCTCATATTGATCAAAGTGTACATTTGAATAGCGCAATCGAAGGCTCTTATCGAGTAGATCACGAATCATGTGTCAATCTAGGTCAGGGTGACCTCATGGAGTCTGAAATCAGGGTCAAAGGTTATCGTATCAAACTGGTCATGTGACATGTCATTCGAAAGCGATTTTCATGGACATTTAAATTGATAATCATTGTAATGCATCGCAGTTTCAGCTACGTCGTTATGGTCCCTAGTGCAGCTGGTTGATTTTATCAGACGTGTTAAATTTATATAATTATTGTCTTCCAAATAACAACAAAAACGCAGCAATTTCATGAAATATGAACCATGTTGAGAACCATGAACACTAAATGAGAACTCCTCGTATGATTGCTAAGGTAACTGGTCTTGGAAAACTTGATCTCATGAGACGCTCCTGACGTCCCTATTCAACTTTGAATTCGTCTGTATTTGAGGATTTTTGTAAACAAATCGAAATATTGGATTTTAATAAAATATTTTAACATGTCACTCGTCGTACCCAGACCTTTATTTAAATTAAACTGACATTGAAAAGATTACATAATTAAGTGCTGGTGAGTTTGTCATCAATTTCATATATGATTAGCTGCGTAAAGATTAGCCTAAATGTCATTATCCCATAAAAACAAGAAAGACCTTACTTCCTTATTAATAGTTAAAGGCCATGACCCCTTACCGGCCCTTGAGCCAATTTGCAGATTTTAGGACCCTATCTTTTTACCATTCCCATTTTTTTAACCCACCCTCTTTTAGGCACCCTTGTTCTTGTTCACTAATCTTAAATACTACCATATTCTGAAAATGAGCAGAAAGTGCAAGTATTCTTGAAAACTGAAAGCCAATTGAGATTTTAAGAAAAAACGTCTTTCCTGAGGAAACACCCACTTGAATAAGAACATCATTGGGAAAAACTAATAGTCCCGAAGTACAGCTTTTCGGGTCTTAAGGGGAGACGAACTTGTCATTTGCTTGCCAACAAATCTTCCGTAGTGATAGTACTTCGAACAAATTTGAGGAAGGAAGGACCCTCGGGGGTTGTGTGACTTAACACAGTTGTACTGCTAAAACCGAATCAGATACGTGAATGAAGATCGTCATGAGAATGAATGAGAAGAAAAATTAAAGGCTAAAGTCAAATTATTCCATTGTAGTGTCGTTTGGACGTCGAAATTCATAACTCAGCACAAATACCCAATAACTTCTTTTGCATGCTGAAAATGTCAGATGTAATTTTTTGTTGTGGCTTCGATAGCTGCATAATACACTGAGCTTTTTGCCGGAACGGCATGCTGAGCAGAGTCCAATTTGCATAATCTAATATATTTCAAAACTGTTATCTTCAAATTAAAGCTAAATATTTTAAACGTGTTATTGAATTATCGTGTTGGAAAACGGCAAAGATAGACAAGTGCATAGTGGCTGACTCTCCGCTTTCTTGTACTTGAAAATACATCTATACATCTTGCTGCCGATGTTTGGCGTTCTTTCAACTTTCTTGTGATATAAAACTTCACGTTCCAAAAAACATTAGTGAAAAGTGTGTGCGTAGGTCCATCCTGTTTGGCTAAAATACAACTCATTGCAGAAAAAGGTTACGTAAATACTTAAGTAAATTGCAACTAAAAGATTTAAATTTTCGAAACCTTTTCTCAGTTTAATGTAAAGTAAACAGACAATTATCAAAAAAATGAAGAGATCTAAGTGTAAAAAGTGTGGAAAGTGGTTTGTCACAGAACGAAAACATATATGTGACCATCGTCCTGTGCAATGCGTCTATTGTAAAGAGTGGTTTGGAAGCACCAGACTTTTACTTCATCATCAAACAAGAAATGAGCAGTGCTTCCGTTTCAAATGTGACATTTGTGAAAAACGCTTTCCATTCAGTGAACGTTACAGAACGCATAGAAATTCTCACACGGGAGAGTTAAATGTCCAATGTCATCTGTGCTTAAAGATAATTTGCAACATTTACTCTTTAAAACAACATCTCCTTGCTTTCCATGGTCCCAAAGAAAGTCAAGTTATCGGCACTTTAGAGAAATTTAGATGTGGCCTTTGCGGCGAAAAAGTGAGGGAGGTATTCATACATTCTCATGTTTCAAAGTGCCACGTGAAGTTACTACTTTCAGACCGAAACCTACACGACCTTATCGGATGCAGTTTATGTGGACATGACATTGGCGCTATTGATTATGCTTTCCATATCCAAATGGATTATCACGCTGCTACTAACGGTAGAGGATCACAAAAAAAACCCCTTCGCTGCAACCGTTGCAATCTGAACTTTACCAACCTACAATATGACCCATGGCATCTGATCGTCCACAAAAGAAAAGAAGATTTTAATAAAGAAGACCTAGCAAAGTTTTGCACCACATGTGGCTATTTTACTTCCAATGATAAGCATTCATCAATTATACATGCAAAAGGAACTTGCACAAGTATAAGTAGCAGATGCAAGTATTGCTCAAGATCGTTTGAATCTCTCTCGCTGTGTGTGGATCATCAACAGAGCTGCGCCGGTGGACATCAGTGCCAAATCTGTGATAAACGTTTCACCCACCTATCTCTACTAAAACGTCACATGCGCACTCATCAAACAACCAAAGGTTCGTTCTTTACGCTTATACCATTTCCACTAAACTTAAACACACATATACAAATAGGGAACAAACTAATAAACTAATCACTATTTTCGCTTGAATAGGTCGACCACCTGGGAACCACCAGAGCAAAAAACCCACACTATACGAATGCAAATTGTGCAACAAAGTTTACGGAACATTAGGTAACTATTACCAACATTTGAATTCCCCAAGTCACAAGCTGAACCTCTCAGGTATAAAAGTATAATCATATAACTATTACCCACTCTACTACCAAAAACACCTTCTATAAAACAGCTTTGTTGTTTTTCTTGTAAAAGGTGATCATGTCAAGAGCGCCAAACAACCTATGTGCAGAAAATGTGGCAAACGTTCATTTGCAACAAAATCTGAACTCGAAGAACACGAAAAACGATGCAGCGGGGGATTTTCTTGCCGAATTTGTGGATTTCATTTTAAATTTAAATCGGGTCTGAACGAACACATGGATCGTCACAGAAAACCAAAGAAATCAAAGCAAGGTACAATGGGACAACTTTCAAATTTGTTAGTACATTTTGCTGCTAGTGTTGACTTTTTTTCTTGTATTCTTTTTCAGAGCCAAGTGACCTTGAGATCAAGATAATTGAAAAAGTAATGAGCAAACCTGTGAGAATTTTTCGGAAGTTCCAAAGACCTAGTGAATGCAAGGTGTGCCTACAAGTTTTCAAACGTCCAGAGCACCTAAGAAAGCATTTAAAGACCCCGAGGCATAATCGAAAAGTAGAAGGTACAAAGAAAATACAATTTAATTATTAGTAATATTAAACAATCGAAGCCCTCAACTTAATCAATGTTGATTTCATTATTTAAATTTAGAGCACGCAAAAGCATCAAAACTAGCGCCAGTTCTCAAGAAATTTATAAGAGTCCCCAACAATTCCAAGGAAAATCGTAGACACCGTTCTAAAATGGAAAAGGCTTCAATGAGGAACAATTTCACCACGGTCCCGGATTTCAATCCCATCTTTAGTTGCGATCGATGTGAAATGGAAATGCACACCCAGAAGGAAATGCAGATGCACGCCCAAAATGAGCACGGAGTCAATATTCTGGTTGAAAAAACAGGTAATTTTAAAAATACACCATACTCATTGCTTACTTACAACAACTATATTTCAAATATTACTTCACTTCCAGGTTTACTACAAGAAAAGTCCAGTAAAAATCTAGACAGCGCAAATTATAAGTCAATTAAGGCAAACACCTATCCGAATTTCATGTGTTATCTCTGCAACTGTCGATTTTACTGCAGAACAACAAAAAAGCGGCATGTTTTGAATTGCGAGAAAACTTATGCAGTTGTACTCAAGGATATGGTCCCCGAGAAGGTCACTCAGGACGACAACACAGAAATCTTGATGTTCGCTACATATCGCAGACCCAGAAAGCCGCGTCTTGACAAGGACTTGATAATGAATATTGTGACACTAATTAAAGATGACTTGGAAAAAATTTTCCTCAAAGACAGCGTTGGAAATGAGGAGCACCTTAATTATCTAGCATGGAGACTTGACCTGAAGTATGAAGATCTGCGTAAATGGCTAGGAATTGTAACAAATTTGAAAGGTACAAATAAAACATATAATCACTTATTTAAACTGAAATCTAATAAAGTAACTGATTTTAACTTTTCTCCAAAATAGGAGAGACCGTTTTGCGACATGTATCGCGTGAAAACAAAATAGCTGATGTCCTTCCGAAGTCCGAAAAGGCAGGTTCCAAAAAGAAATCACACCACTGTTATGTCTGTGATGCGGATTTTGTAGATTCGTGGCAACTTAACAGGCATTTAGGGACATCAACCCATCAACGAAAGCAAGAAGGTATAATATTTACATATTAATAATCAAAATATTGCTCTTCTTTGTAAACATAATCTAGTAGTATTCAATTTAAACTTTTGTACAAAATAGGAGAGACCGTTTTGCGACATGTATCGCGTGAAAACAAAATAGCTGATGTCCTTCCGAAGTCCGACAAGGCAGGTTCAAAAAAGAAATCACACCACTGTAGTGTCTGTGATGTGGATTTTCCAGATTCGTGGAAACTAACTAGGCACTTAGGAACATTAACCCATCAACGAAAGCAAGAAGGTATAATGTTTACATATTAATAATCCAAAATATTGCTCTTCTTTGTAAACATAATCTAGTAGTATTTAATTTAAACTATTGTACAAAACAGAAGCGTCGCTTTTGCAAGGTGCATGTCAAAACAAAGTTCTTAGTGAAGTTCCAAATTCCAAGAAGGACGTACCTCTTGAGACCAATTCAACCCACTGTAGTGTCTGTGTTGCGGATTTTGTAGATTCGTGGCGCCTTAAATTGCACTTAAAAAGAGCCTGCCATGCCAAAGCACTAGAAGGTAAAGTACACACATACGTATCGTTTTTAATTTCATGGTAACGTGTCTAACCAAATGTTAATTTCTACAAACAACCAGGATTTAAAAGGACGAGGTTGACAAGATGCAGAAAATGCGGTCATGGGTTTCAAACAGTCTCTGATCGTGATCAGCATGAAAGTATTTGCACTAATGAACAAGTCTGTGAAATTTGTGGAAAACGATTTTCAAACCCAGGAAATTTAAAAGCTCACATGGATATTCACAAGAGAAGTAAGTTACCGTTGTAACCTTAATTTGAAGCATTACAACTATGACCATCTATGTAATAATCAGTTACAAATTTAGGTACTCAAACTCCTTTGCAACGGAACAAAGAAAATCATGCATCAACAAGAAACGAAATGAAATTAACAGGTAGTTTAATAATACAATTTACGACAATATTATAAGCATCTGTATTGTGGTCTAAAGTATTGAATACTTTTCCCAAATAGAACAATCAGACCCCCGAAACAGTTCCAATGAAGAATTTGGAGTGCAGTTTGGTGACAACGATGATTATGGAATCCCAGAACCGAATGAAAATCCTGGTTAGTTATAAATGTTAGAGGACTTAATTATGATATTAACATTGATACAAAAAGGAAGGTGAATTAAATTTTGAATTTTTAGAATCAGCCGACAACCAATTTCCTGTAAATGACATCACTGGCAGATCCATCTTTAAATGCATCAGATGTGGACTCGAAGAATTATCCCAACAACAAATGAAGTCTCACTCAAAAGTCCACGGATGTACCATTCCAGTAGAGAGCAAAGGTGAGAATGTAAATGTGAAAATTCTAAAAGACTACGACTATAAACCAATTTGTTTTTATTTTCAGATTGGCTGGAGATATTATCTGAGGAAAACATGCAAGAGATTACTTCCGCCCTTAAACAGGACACCTTCCCTTACTTCATGTGCCACCTATGCCACCGTCCATATAAATGCAAGGGTGCCAGCAAACGTCATATTATGCAGTGCGAGGATACCTACGGAATCAAGGAAAAAACAGAAGAAACTCAGGACCAGGGAGGCAATAGTCATTCGACTGTAGTACGCTTTCAGCATCGCCTGGATGACGCCTTAGAAGCAAGAATTTTGACAAAACTAAAGGATGACATGGAAGACTTTTTCATTAAAGATATGGTTGGAAATCAGGAGCATCTTCACTGCGTTGCATTTAAACTTAAACTTAAATACATAAACTTGCGTCAATGGCTAGGAATTGTGACAAATTTTAAAGGTACTTATCTAATGTCTGCGACTTTTTTATGTTATAAGTAGTTTCATTTAAGTAATATTTTCATTTTCATAAGACGAATATCTAGCATCCCCAGAGATGGAAAACAACCTGCTTGAGGATATTCAGCGTGATTCCAATGAGGATCCTGAAAATTTTGTCCCAGTGAGGGGACCAGGTGAGTTTACAAATAACTTATGTATTTATGTATTCTACAGTTTAATCATCATCATACATAAAATATTTTATGTTTTACAGATTTATCTGCCAAAAATGAAAGCTCAAAAAATTTTGCACAGGAAGCCATGATTCCGTGTCTCGTACTGGTACCGCAATAAACCCTATGTCGTCGATTATTGTACTGTTGAGCTAGCAAATTTGATCTTGTTGTAATCCTAATTTGAAAGTTGTTCTGAGTATGTAAGTGGTAGATTAAGGCGTACTTTATTTGAAATCAGTACATATTTTATGATTCGAAATACTACATTTTTTGCAAAATGAATTTAAAAATGTTGAGCAAAATAAATGTGATTCACTTTAAGTTTAATTCGTACTGTTACATTTACAATTATTTATCAAATAATACTGCCAAGATAGTAACACATATACATTGCTTCAAATTGATTAATGTCAGCTTTCATGTTTTAAAAGTATTCTATTTTGCTTTTAAATTTCTTGTTTCATATAAGTCGCACTTTAGCATAACTACATGTTTAACATACATAGGAGAAACCAAAAGTAATGAGCCGACTAAACATTCCGATATCTCATCATTGTCAAACTGAATAAATCAGA
>JAQFXM010006929.1:0-12552 GCA_034693345.1 Entomobrya multifasciata | reverse complement strand
TTTTTTTAAAAACCATCACCAAGTGCCTCAAAGTCCAAAGTCGAACAAAATAGTGATGTTTGTGGGCCCTTAACTATTATAAACTTTTGGTAGAATTAGAAACAATTTATGATTGTCGTGTGCGGTCTTTATGTGCGTGATTAGTAAGTCTCTAATACTTCTGCATAGATTGACCCTTTATTGGATACAAAGGCAACTTAGATAATGAAAATGACTTGTGCGATTAGTGATCCGCTGTGGTTCATGATATACATAGTATTCAAAAGGCCCTAAGCAATTTAAACACCAACATCATTATATTCGATTCGTTCAAAAGTCAAAATGTGATCAAAATGGGGTATTTGTATACCCCAAGATCCCATGTGAACCGGTATATGTCAGCATTATAAGAGGCAACTTACATTCGTAGTTTCGATACATGATGATCGCCTGGTCACAATGGAATTATTTTTAGGTCCTTAGGCCCCTTATGATTAACAAACAATTATGTAAACATACATATCTATGTTTATATGCACATAAGAGTAATATTGCAACGCAAACCCGCCATTCGCTGCTTTTGAAAGGCAAATTTTAGATTTTACTTTCATCAAGGTTATTTAATGTCACATAAAGTCATTTGATGACCTTGGACCATTTTTACGATAAAATTTGATAATCCACGTTTGATAAATAATAAAAGTTTCTCGTAGTGTTAAAACTTAATTTCAAATTTTTAATCTTTTACTTTTTACAATTTTTGCATATATGGAAAATATGATTAATGGTGAATGATAAATATTATAAGATCTTTATTTTATCAGGGTAAAAATACGAAAACCTTCGTTGGCCTATTAACTATACACTCAATTACAAACACCATCATTGCAACAAGTATTATAATAACACACAAAAAAATAATTGGAATAATTCTAGATATGTCAATAATGTCCGCAGTTTTAATTTCAGGGGGCTCAATAAAAGTTCCTCGGTCTAAATTTGCTTCCGCATATCTCGCCAAATCATTCCATTTGTCCAATAAGCCTGCTTCATCTATGTTTCGAGCGGTTTTTAAAATCCAATGTCGATTTATTGTGTACACTACCATATATTTTGCAAAAGGATTCTTTTCTTCTGGTACAATGAAACATTCTACTTGTGTCAAATCTTTTCGTTTCTTTACCCTTGTTTTACACAACGAAAGATACCAGAAATTCCATCGCGATTCTACAACCCATGCAAGCTGTTTTACAAGTCTTTCCATATCTTTTGGTTCGACACCATTAGTACAATAATACTCATCCGTTATGTTACCACAGTAACCGGAATGTTCCATTTTGAATCCATTCCTCACTAATTCACCAATCGATTCAAACGCTTTTATTTTATTTTTTACAGTAACTAAACTCGTCAATTCCATTTCGTAATGAGTCCAGAATATCCATCCACCAAACACCAAAAATATAAATAACTTTCCATTGTTTGGAATCTTTTGGCATGTCTTAGTACCTAACTGATATATTATAAACATATTTTTTGCTAAACGTTTCCAAAAAGAGATAGAAACCTCATTAACTTGAACTGAGATCACTACAGAGCTTATCAACCAAGTAAGAACAATTGCAATCCTTATTTCTGTAGATGCAGCTCTGGTCCAAACTTTATAATCCAGGTTAATGTTGAAAGTGCCGTTTGATGACTTAGATGGGTCAATACAGTAGTGATAGCAATATCCTGAAAAATATTGTAAGTGCAAACCGTCGCCATACCACTCCGAAAACGGAATATAAGTTACGTCCAGTCTTATATAGTTTGTGTCAAAAATACTCTTTACTATTTTCTTTTCCCTGTAAGAAATGTTGTATCTTTTGGCTATCTCTATTACAAGCATTTGTTTTCCCCAACAATGACTTGCGTACCTAAAGCGAGAGTACTTCCGAGTTTTATAAATTCCTTCGCACATGTACTTATTGGTAGCAGATTCCAAATAAAAGAAAGGCTGATGATATGGAAACCAAAGGAAAATAGAGTTTTTATTTCCATAAAATAAAAACTTCTTATGAAGTTTTAACGCATCAAAGTTTCGGTTTTTGATAAATTCTTTTCGTAAATCTACTTCAGTTCTTGAGAATTTTCCATTAGTAATTAAATAGCCTTTGAAACTCTCCAAATGATATAAAATTTTAATAGCCGGAGAATTTTCAAATAGCTTGTAAGAATGTGAACATGTATTCTGTACTGCGAGATTTGTAGTCTCAGAATTCGAACAAAACAAGTTCAAACTGTTTCCATTAGATTTGGAATTTAGCGTTGAAGTAGTTACGACAAATATTAATGTACTGGGTATCATTATAATGTTCCATATAGATTGCACTACATTTACAGTTGCGGACGGCTGTATATGTGTAAATGACAAAATAATTAAAATTGAAACCTGTTGATATCGTCTTGGTTTATTTGTAATGGCTGTATTATTCCCCGTTGATACTAGTATTTGTTGCGTTGATTGCAAAGCATTATTTTGTATAAATTGATCCGTGTTATTAATGTGAACGATCAGGACTAAATCTGAATTAGCCAATATACCATCAAAATATGTGCTAAGAGCTTGAACCCCATGTAATTCTGAACGAACAATTAAATGATCTGAAAGCAACAGAAGAAGCGTTAGTTTGACACAAGCCTGTTCCATCATGAACTGAAAGTATTTTTTCATAACAGCCCCTAGAACTTGGTAAATAAAGTTTTGTTCATACAAATGCCAATATAAGTGCATCAATAACATTGCTTATTACTATATTTAGTTGGTGCGTCCGTCTCCTTGATAGTAACACCAAAGTTACATTAGAATGGCTTGGTTTATGAAATTTGTCTTACAATTGCCTTTCAAGTGCCCTTTTGAATTACACATTCAAAACACATCCGCAACACGTCAAACTCACATGGAAGGTAATTCTAAGTAGCCATGAAAAATATGTACGCAAGTTTTCGTTTAAGTATTTTCATGGCTAAACATAAGTGGCTTCTTTAACCAAAATATTCTTTTACATTATTTCAAAAAGGGACTATACACACATAAGGTAATTGATCTATTATTACAGTAAAGTAATAATTCATACAGACACTTAAAACTAAACAAATAACCAATAACATATACTCTGTCGACAAAATTAAATGTATTTGACTATTTTCATGTACAAAAGATGTGGACAATTTTAGTGTATTCATACAAAAACGTTTTGAACGTAAGCCCACTATTGTTCAAAACAAAACTCTCATAATTTTTAAAACCTAATTATGCCATATATTTGCATGACGTGAATCCAAAATTTAGTTTTATTCGGCGAATTATCTGTTTATATACAGAAACGAATTGGGTCATTTACGGTATTTGTATTTGTATTGATAACAATAATCATACAAATTTAAGGATTCTCAGTAACCATATGTAACTACTAAATTACCTAATTAGACAAAGTTATGCAGTAGCAGTGCCCTCAAGATACTACAAAAGCTCTTGACAAGAAAAATAAACCACAAATAATTCGTTTTCCCCTTTCAACATTGTTATTTCTTTCTTTTATGATTTATTAGTATCGAATCTCAACGCATATAATTTAAGAAGCATAAAGACTGATTATCGAAGCCTAAATTACAAAAACATACTATAACTATATCAGACGTAACTTTCCTGTCGACGAAAGGCCATATATTCAGAAACGGGGTTCATAATTTTTCAAGGTTAAATTCATTATTCGCGTAAACTAAATCGAGAACTCATCTGACGTTGAAGTTTTTTGTCTTTACAATTTTTTTCTATTGAAACCAAACCTTAAAAAAGAGTCTTTACTAACTATAATACCGTAAAGTAGAATTATAGCAAAACATTTTTGGTTTTTGAGTGTTTCGCAGCTAAGCTGACCAATATTGTAATTAGCCCATCGAAATTGACGAAAAACCACGAGATGATTAATTTTTATGATTGGCCAGCTCTGCTGTGTTGCTTTCCCTTAAAACAAAAAAACTTGAAGAAATACAGAAACACTTGTCTTTTATTTGTGCTGATACGTGCATTCTTAAATCCAAAAGCAAAGTGATACATCGCAATTACAAGTCGAGTGCAAATTAGGGTTCTGATGTCTTGAAGTTACAATATGTGAGCATCAAAATTAATTTTAACCGCGAATCAATAAACTGTTTCAGTTTATAATATATGAGTATGATTTAATTACAATTCTTAAAGTGAACGAATATTTTAATTTTGATAAAAATAATATTTGTACTCAGTATAAGAACATTTTTGAAATATGTTGTACCGGTTTTGAAGAACAACTACCGTCAAGTGTTTTTAAAAATGATGGTTAATATGATTTGCCATGTATGTTTTAATCGATAGTTCAAAATAAGATCGAACAAAGATATGTATTCAGTATACATATATGTGGATTATAAAAAACTAGATTTGTTGCTTTGCATGCTTTAAGTTCAGTATTTCCTTCACATTTCTTTTCTAAACATGGAATGTAAGCCAAGTGAAGTACAACAACAAAAAGTTTAAAGTATAAAAAGCCATAAATAGAAAGTCTTCACGAAAACCCGAAAAACGTTCTAAAATCAATCCGTCGTTTTCCCGGTCACTTTGGAGCATTAATTTTAATGAGAATAATGTCGGATTAAATCTCTTTTCTTTTTATTATTCCCAAAATTAAGTATTGTGAAACTGGACTTGTAGCGTGTTTTGTAAAAATGATTATTATGGCAACCATTTGAGTTGGTGCGTTCGAAGCGTATTTATTTCGATAGAATTGTTCAGTGCTGTTTTCCTTCAACGTTTAATTTTGTTAAAGTTTCTTTGGCAAGTTTTTGAAAGATTGGAACAAATGTCCGTATAAACTACTTTTGTGTGGGAGATGGCGTTTTCTGTACATTCTTAATCATTCAAAATTATTCCATCGAATTTGTTTTTATTTTGAATCAACGAATACAACTGGTACCTTTTCAACGTCATCATTCGTTAGCTGATGAAAATCTGATTGTCTATCATTTTTGGAATTGCTTGTTCTTCTTTTTACCGTTTCGACTTGATAACGAAATAGGATATTTGAAATTTTACGGTTTAGCTGGAACACACCAGTTCCTCTCCTTTACTATATAGACTGTTAAATGTTAAATCAAACAATACTGGGTGCAAGCTATCTTATTATTGAAATGCATGGCACGGTTTATTATTTTATATTTATTATATTCATTGATTTGCAGCCAAATCGGTGCAACGATATCGGAGTAACGGTCAATTAAGGGTTGCACACTGTTTAATTGGGGGAAAATATCGACAGATTAGAGTATTGGTATCAAACTCTGTCAATAGCTGGGGAAATAGAAAATGATGTCGAAAAAACTAGCTAAACTTGAGAGACTTAACTTAATTTAATAAATGCGAAATAAAATGATATTTACAAAAACCATTGCTTTATTTACTGCTTTCACAAAGCTCTAGTTTTTATTTAAGATCAAAAGAATAAATAAAACTACCAGCAAATAGATATACAGTTTTTTAAACAGGAAAATTATTCAAAATTTAATATTAGTCCAATGCCAATTTCTTAATAAGGACGCCATATATAGAAGGACCTTGTTTCAATCCTAAACTCCCAAAGAACTTCATTCCCCCATTGTTCTGAAGCTCAACAGTTAAGCATGGAATGCACTTGTCTTTAGCACATTCCCTAAAAAGAAATTTCATGACCAGCTTTGCATACCCATTTTTACGATACTCTGGAAGAGTGTACAACGCAGATATGTATCCAATAGCTGGAAAGTAAGCTCCACAAACACATTTATCACCATCCACAAATATTCCAGCAGATGCGTTTCTTCGGATGGACTTGGGAACTACTTTATCTGTTCCCGGAAGTGCATACTTCCAAGTTTGAATAATAAAGTTACCCTCATTTTTAGAATCTTCAAGTCTTCTCAATTCAATATTTTCCCCCGGCGAGCTACATAAACCAAATATGTGAATGAAAATGCTATCGCATAAACTTTTTAACAATAGATATTGTTATTTTACCTAATATCCAGTTTCAGAGCATTCTCAATTTCCATGTAGTACAAATACATTGGATGTACTTCAGTAACATTTCCTTTGATATTTGCACTTATATCGTAAATCATATTTGCCAAAACTTTTGACACGAAAAATATAACATTATCTCCCATATCACTCCAGTTTATTAAATAATCCGATATAAAACATTGCTTGATTTCTTCAGGTATTTCTATTTTTCCATCAATTATGGCATTGGGAGCAGAAATGCCGTAGTTACAGCCGTAATCCTATAAATTTCATAACACAATTTCATAAAAATGGCTTCACTATTCATATATGTATACTTAACTTATTATTACATCCCGGCCAATAGGTCAATATTAAATCATTTTGGATCTTACCTCACGTATACAATTGGATACTATCCAGGTATTCGAATCAATTTCCTTTCCAATTGTGTAAAAAATTAGGTCTTCTTTCCAGTCAAAGTTTATGAACTGGATGACTTGGTTGTACATCTTTAGTTTTAGTGAATAGAAGAAAATAGTTGACAGAACAAGATTTTATATCAAAAAGTTTATCAATTTTATAAACTCACCATACACGACGCTGGTAGTCTATCCTTAAGTAATGGAATTAAAATAGCTGGGTTTTCAACATTTACAAATGTTAGTCCATCACCGTTTTCACTATTGATAGTTAAAGAATTACCAGCCATTTTAGAATATATTGGGTACTTATTTGAATTTATAAAAATTAAAAACTATATTGATCACTAGAGTACACAATTTTAAGAGTACAAATTGGGATCTTTTCAAAACCAGATGATGATTATGATTACTCGTGTTATGTAAGCAGTGTTCACTTATCTGCAGCACAAAATAAAGTGGATGGCCTTGAAACCACTTTTTTGATAATGTGACATAGTGACATGCGTGTAAAATATAGTGAAAATGTCTTGCAACAAAGTTCAATAACTCTTTACCTGCACGTGTTCATAATTTGATGCTATATAAGTAATAGCTATAAGAACAGAATTAACATATTACTAAAGAAGGTATCCAGAGATTTTTTATTACCTACCATTTTTTTGTATTTAAAAAAGTTACCGTTAATGACTGCATCTATCCGTATACAATTTTATAATTTTTAAAAACTCGTCATAAATTGTTAGCAATATTTGTTAGTCTAAATTTTAAATATCGTGTTTTGCATTTGCATCTATTTTCAAATTACCTCATAAATTATTACATGATTTTAAAAGTTCGGCGTTAGTTCCGACACACAATAGTGCTTATCTTTACTTTGGATTCATCATGCAAAATTGAAGTTAAAAGTTGAAAAAAATGAATCCCTTCTATTTAAACTTAAATAAAACTATTCAATACAGGATACAGTTTCATCTAAAAACTAATTCTTACTAAGAATTTATTAGCATTGCACCAAACTAGCACCTCTGTCTGTGACTTTTTGTTAGGTATCTCTTGGCGACGCACAGACATTCCATGCAAATGACATGCAAATGATCACGGAAGATATTTTTTCTCTGTGTATCCAGTACACATACATACATGCATGGGTCACGACTCACGATTCCAGCGCAATCGCAGTAGTCACGAAAAAGCAGATGTTTTCAAGCTTCATTTTTGATTGTTGGATTTGTACATTGCTATCCTAAAGTAAAAGTAAATTGTATAAATGGTTGCAGTTTTCTAAAACTAAAAACCTGTAAAATTACTAGGTAATCATTTATAACATGTTTATATAAAAGTTAATTAAAAATATATATGTTTTTGAATTTTAATTAGATTTGGTTAAACACTTTTGGTTTTTTGTAGATTATTCAGTTATCAGTGGAATGGGTATGGGGACATCAAAAAGGATATGGTGACGGAAACTTGCCAAATCTAAATCAAAATGCCACTGACGAGGAGGCAGATAGCTGAGGTGAAGAGGAAGGCGGAGGAGGATTCGGCTGAAAAAGTGCAGAAGCAGATTTTTTTTTGCAGCTAGTCAACATTTTGAAGGATGGAGTATCGGTTGGGATAATCGGGTCAATCGGGTGATGATTGTGGATCAAAATGTTCAAGAAGTCCGGTCTGGGGAGGGTCCTGCAGGGGTTAAAAGTGAGCTGAAGACGGAGGATCCCGAAGTTGCGGGGGAGGAGGAGGAAGAGGAGGAAGAAATGGAAACGATTCAAGAAGATGAGGAGATGGAGGAGAAAGTTGCGACGATTGAGCAGAAATTTGTAACGGTCACGGAGGAGGATATGATTAGCGACCTGGAGGAGGAGACTGCTGAGGGGGAGGTGGAGGAGATCATTGCAGGAGGAGATGGGGAGGAGGAGACTCCCTACGAAAACTTAGCTGTGGACAAGGTAATTCATTAAATGGTTGATTATGGTTACACTTAACTTTGACAAAAGTACATATTTTTATTTATTTTTATATTTCTGTGAAGGTCCTCCAGTTGATTTTTCCCTTGATTGGTCAAAAGGACGTTTTCAGGTGTAGACTGGTGAATAAGCAGTGGCGTCAGATGGTGGACGATTTTCTGGAGGAGTCCCTTGTGCCTCAGCATTATGACGATGAAGCTTATTTGAAGAAACTAAAAAGTTGTCCAAGTCAACTGTGCCCCCTTCCAAAGTTCAGGATCATCCAATACGCTTATGAATTTGGAAGTGAAAGATCACTGGAAATTTTCAATGATTATATGGCAACCTACATGGATTCAGATTTCAGTCCATTTGTTGGCGGCGCAACAGTCAGTTTGATAAACTTATTTACTGGATCGTGCCGCCATTTAAGCCAAGCTACAGAACTGTTCCTGGAGAAATTTGGAGTACACATTCGACGTCTAGTGGTTCAACAAGGTGGGGGCGGGGGCGGAGGAGAAGATGGGGATTTTAACATAATTGGATTTATTAATTGTCTGAAAAAATGTTTGGATTGTGTTCCAAATTTGGAACGACTAAAAATTGTTGGCAACTGTGTAAAAAATTGGGATCCAAGTAAACATACTAATCTTCGGTTAGACCTGTACGGAAATGAGGTGCTTCACCGAACTCCCAAACTGAATAAATTGGATACCCTGGAATTTGAATACTTGAACGTGACCCCCACCACCACCGATGGAACTTGTGATTCCAGATATTTCCCTTATTTGGAAACATGCTTGAGTGACATAATGATCCAACCTTATTACCAAAATCAAGGTCAACTCAAAAAGTTACAGTTGTCAAATAATCTATTCAACTGTAAACTTCACAATGTCAAGGAACTCAGTCTTGTAAATATCCAACATCCACAGTTGGCTGACATTAAATTGGAGGATCCCGTGGAAAAATTGACATTTACGAAGCCCCTCCTAAAAATAAATTTATCTCAAATTCTGGAAAATTTTCCTCATCTTCGCTACCTTAAAATTGACAAAGAAGTGGTTCAGCAGATCGATAGATTGATTGTTAAAGGAAATCATGTGCACACCTTGGAAATTTTGGACTTTAGTGAAAATGACTACATTCCAAAGCAATTAAACAGTTTGTTCCCTAAATTGCGGTATTTAATTCTTCGAAATTTCCAACCCAAAAAAGTAAATTTTTGGGGAAGTGTGGGGACTCCAAAATGTGGGGAAGATGGGGGGAAAATGAAAGTTGCCAATTTAATTTTTGGGGGAACCTCATACAATTCCAGTCTTTGGGAAACTTCGCCACAACTTGAAATATTCTCGTTCCAGTTCCAGAATCACGATTATTACAATGGCCAGCGGTGTAATTTTGGGGGACCATGTGACTGTAAATTTGGGAGGAAAGGGGGGAAGGGAGGAGTGTCCTTTTAAAAATATTTTGGAAACTAGACAAGGTTTTCTTGAACATCAACAGCAAAAGTTACTGAAAGACAAGAGTAATTTGGAAAACAAAATGGCGGACAGTTCCAAAGCATGCTTGAGAATTTCACAGGTTTTTACAATGGCAATGGTCGGCGTTGTCGGTGCTGAGGATACGCTGGGTCTGGATGCCAAGATTTTGCCATTAATTTTTCCATTTCTCAGGGAAAAGGTCATTTTAAAATGTCGGCGGGTGAATAAGCTATGGCGTCAATTGGTGGATGACTTTATTGAGGAATCTGTGACGACAAATTATTCGAACAAGAAAATGGAAACTTGGAAACCTGTTCCAAAGTTTAGAAATTTGGAGAACGCGTATTATTTTAAGAGCTTGAGGATCCTGGACAATTTTAATGAAAGAATGGCTGCTACATCGCCGGAATTTGGACTGTTTGTTGGTGGTCTAGCTGCACCTGTAACTTTGGATAATTTGCTTGTGGCCAATTCGCCGAGGAAACAAGCTCTGAAAAATTTCTTGGAAAGGTTTGGAGTTTTCATTAGAAATCTTGTAATTAAACAGGATGGACTTGTTGGTGTAAAATTTGTGGAGTTTGTGAAATTTTGCGTTTCCTTTGTTCCAAATTTGGAAATACTAAAAATTGGTGGACACTTTGGAATTATTCGGGAACAAAATAAAATTGATAGTTTAAAGTTAACTGTGTTCCGAAACGAGTTTTTAAAAAGTACATGCAAACTGGAAGCATTAAAATCGTTGGAATTGGATTTCAAGTATAAAAAGATGGATGGAAAGAGAAAAAGCCTTGTGGAAAATTTGTAGCTTATATGGACGAAATTTTTGAACATATATTGATCAAAGCTTGTTATCAAAGTCAACTGACAAGGGTGGCACTCAGGCTGACGAGGGACAAAGGAGTTGCAATGGGAAATTTGAAGGAGTTAACTGTCGACGTCAACATTTTGAATGCTGAGGAAAACATGAAGGAAATATTGGATGGGAAATGGCTGGATGCTCCAAAAGTGGAAAAGTTAAATTTGAAAATGATCACCGAATCTGACCCCGAGCAAGAATTTATTTTTAGTGAAGGTCACCTTGAAATTCTTAAAATTATACAAATTTTTCCACGCATTGGATATCTCAAGTTGGAAAATGTTGGAGCATGGACCAAATTACTAAACCGTGGAATCTGTATATCTGCTAATGAGGTTCATACTTTGGAACTTGCGGATGGTATGGAAAATTGTGGGGGCGGGATATCGGATGCCTTTTTCCGTGGATTTCCAAAGTTACGCTTTTTAATTATTCGAGAAGCAAATTTGTATTCAAGTGGTGGTCGAAATGTTCAGGAAAATGAGATTGGAGAATTTACAATTGTAGATTTCTTTACTGATGGGGCAACTAGCTACAATACAAATATTTGGGAGCTGTTACCTGAGCTTGAGGTGATCATGATACAGTTTCAAAATCATTCTATGTTCTGGGGAAACTCTTCTGAATGTAAGAATACAGGTTGTTGGTGTGGG
Source organism: Entomobrya multifasciata (assembly GCA_034693345.1). Lineage (NCBI taxonomy): Eukaryota > Metazoa > Arthropoda > Collembola > Entomobryomorpha > Entomobryidae > Entomobrya > Entomobrya multifasciata. The sequence goes on along the minus strand of JAQFXM010006929.1, from coordinate 1,157 downwards.
TGCAGGTATGTTAAGGGAGCAAGGGATGAGTGTCCTTTTAAAAATATTGTTGAAACAAGAGAAGGGTTTCAGAGATACTGGGAAAGATTGTTGGGATGAGTCAAATAAAATGAAATGTTTGAATTAGTTTTGTTTTGTGTCCATCAGTTGTAAAAATTTTGACATGATTTTCTTCTTCTTCAGGTTTAAGTTTGTATGCTTAACTGGCTTTGTTAAAAGTATGCGCTAACATTAAGTATATGTATTCATTTTGAGCATTAACTAAACAATGAAGAATATTAATTGGATAACAATAGTTTAATTATAAAACAAATTAAATTGTTGGTTGTAAAAGTATTCTTGTCTCTGCATTAACCCACCAATAAATTGTATGGTCGTTAGAACTATTGATTTGTTTTAATTTTTAAAAATGTGTAAAAAAAATTGAAATAAAATTATTCAGACCCTTGAAATCTTAAGGTATACTTGTTTACTCTGCTTTATTATTATAATTTACCCACGTGTCATCTATCAGAAAATGTTTTATTTGCTTGGCATTTTGAGGTTTAAAACTAAATCTTAGCATAAAAATAGTTTGCCTTTATAAACTAGCTTTAAGCATACAAAACAAAAATTTAATTAAAAATATCCTAAAACCTTATAAAACTGATTTTGTTTAAACATAGAATGTTTATTTTAATAGTAATACAACAAGCATAAAGGTTTGGTCATCTGAATAGGAACACAGTTTGAAACATGAGAAAGGTGGAGTAGATTGATGCCTTACAAAGCGTATTTTTAATACGTATCAAAAATACGCTTAGTAAGGCATCGTACGTTACGTACGTTCTGTAAGCTTCAGTCAGTCTGAATTCCACTTGCAATAAAAATTTAGAAATTTCCTGCATAGGAAGCCCACAGTTAAATAAATCTGGTAATAGTGACAGACTTTCGATATGGTATCCAAAAAAGGATTTAGCTTAATAAAGTTTATTTGCAATTGGAACAGCGAAAAACTCAAACTGATACCAGTACATTTCGAGAATACAAACGCATCTAAAGTATTTCAAGCAAAAGCTTTTAAAATAAGTAAATTAGCGAAATGGTTTTGGTATGCAACATTTTTTGTTTCCATTGTCATATCACTAGTAGAGCTATATATAAGCGTAAGAACTATA
>JAQFXM010006928.1:0-12553 GCA_034693345.1 Entomobrya multifasciata | reverse complement strand
CCTTTAATGAATGTATTTTATTAAATTATATTCGATTTACTCTCCCATGCCCATAACTTTAGATATACTATAATTATTTCGTGGACATTCAGCGAATACTTACTGACATTCTGACAAGTGACAAAGCAATTTTTTATATCACACTTTCAACTTCACTTGTGTTTAGAGGTCATTATGATTCCATGATGTAAATTATAATCAATATACCTGCGGTATATACTCTACCAGATAAAAGGATGAAGTGAAATTGAAGGGTAAACCTGAAAGCTACACTCTATATCTTTATGACATACAATTTATAGCAGCTGTCTCTATGTCTGATTATGTGAACCATTTTCACTATTCCCCTTTCAATTATTTCATGTTAATGAAAGGCGGACGTATATATGAAAGTATATTTAAGTATGCATATTATGTTTTGCCATTGAATTTTCTAAAGAAGGAAGTGATAGATAGCATTTGCATTTTCGTAAATCTACATTTTAATTGGAAAAAAGGTCATTTAACTGGGGGGCAATTGGACTAATGATACTTTGAGGTGTATGTATTGTAGTTAATGCTTATAAATGTCACTCATAGAAATAAGTTTCTTCCTCCGTAGAATTTCACTATTGGCAAATTTTGATATATAATGGGGTTGAACATGTACAATGTATTTCCCCCAAATTTTTTTACCTAGTATGTATATCCATTGTACTGACTGACTAAATACTCGGGGAAATAAGTATAACAATATGATTCCGAAATTCAAACTTAAAGCATGACAATGTTAAAACGTTGGAGAAGATAAGATGCATAATCATATATATATAGCTTCTTTGGATAGTGAAAAGTATTCCATTCCAAATACGTAGTTTTCTGACCTTAAACATTGATTTGCCACTAAAACAAATGTATTTTTTGGAAAAATTCCTTAAAATGTAAACGGATTTTTAAAATGTGGAAATGCCTATAAAAGGCTGCTCTATTATTACAGCACGTGACTTGAATTTAAGGGCCGTATCAAACTAACATTGTGATATAACCTGCGAATTTGGTGCTATTTATTTTTAGTAGATAAAAAATAATACATGCCAGACAGGCTAAAACTTACCAGGCTCTTCCGTTGGCAGAAAACCAGCTCCTTTGAGGATTTTAAGTTGGCTCGGACTCTTTGGTAGATCAACTATTTTAATAAATACATACAAAATTCATTTATTAATCTCCAAATATGACCTTAGAAGTCTGTAAAGTAGTCACAACGCCATTACTAAAGTGTATTTTTTCCCAAATTTCTATGTTCATAATTTTTTGCATACAATATTATGCTGCTGACGCGTTTTCACAAAAAGATGTTCAAAGTTTTACCCTATTTTTTTCTAAAGCACAGATTATAGTTCACACGAATATCACGTTCTTGATCGTAGCGCTTACAAAATCATGAGAGAACCATATAATAATATGATGTAACGTATAACGTATATATTTAGAAAATGTCGAATTATTATAAAAACCACACTGAATAATTTTCTATGCAAGATAGTTTTCAAACACAAAATATTTTTGTTTCACACTTTTTATACAAACTTTTACATGTATCATTGATGGCAGACTTGTTAGTGAAAACAAAGATGAAACAGAATATCGAAAAAAATGAAAATCCTTTCTTTGTTTGTCCTTACAAAGACGAGACAATATTTTTATAACACATTAAATTGCACATCAATACCCCGGACTTAAATAAAACCATCTTTTGATTAAAACCATATTGTATACTTTTTCGTCTCTACACACAGATCTCAAAGTGTAAATATAATTTAATTAATATTTTTATGGTAAATAATAAACTTACTAGTAAAACTTGTCTGTGAATAATATAGTCTGAATAATCACATGCAAACACTTCAGTTAGTTGGTCAGCACATGACTGATGCTAGAACCATTTCATTGACTCAATATTCCTTATTACAAGCATGCTTTTGGCTTTTATGAAATGTGGCATACACTTCAATACAAAATTTATTGTTGGTAGTTTGTTTGTAACGTATACGCACACAAACGCAACCATTCGATTGAGAGGGAATCATTTTTTACTACTAGTGAACTAAGCAAGGTGCAAGCTTAAGGTAAGGTACTACTACAAATGTTAAGGTGAATACATTGTTGTACCACAACAAGCTTATACAAACCAACAACAGCAGGAGCATAAGTAAACTAAACAAAGTAATAACCTGAGTTCTTGGGCTTGCAATTTTTTTGTACAAACGTAGTCACACCAGACATTGTTGAACAGACAATCAGATATCCCTGAACACATGTACGTATATATCATAAACGAATATCATATTTTTATTGTTGGTATTTTAGTATTTAGTAGACAGGCAAAGTCAGAAAAACTAGAACTGACAAGATATGTATATATATTATAGGCTTTGCATTTATCTACGAAATATATAGGCATACATAACTAACACGGTGTTTAATGATGATCTCAAAGGCGAAAAAAGAAAGCCTTTCATTTCAAACCATTATGATTATGAGTATGAGTCAGGCTCAGACCATGTGCAACAGAGCTGTCAAAGGCTTAATCATCATCGTGAGCAGATAAATCACTCGCTATGTTTATCAAAAATTGTAATAAAAATGTAAAATGTCTAAAGACAAAAATTAGAATGAGAAATAGATTATAGGTACAAAAAAGTAGCTTAAACGTGATATTAGATTTCCTACATGTACAAATATTATTAAGAGAAGGTAGGTTATGTTATGTTGGTAAGTATCATTTTTTATGTTTTTATGATATTGTAACAATCACGCAAGAGCAATGAAAAATATTCACATGTGTGTTGTCGGTCGGTGTCCACAGTTTTCTATATAATCACATTCAGTAAAGTAATGTCCTTGCACAGTGATACTTGATGATAACAAAAAAAACTTCAATGTAGTTTTACGTGACACTGCCCAGTTCGCTTTGTAGACAGAAAAGTACAATAATTGCAAGGCAAGGAGTACGGAATAAAAGTATGAATTTTCTGCATTGCATGAAATGACAAGCCAACTAGCCAACGCTTTTGTGTTCTGATTACTGTAATATTGTATGTTTTAAAAATAGGAGAAAAATAAGAAAAAGGCAGAACATGTATGAGGCAATTGCAATGGTAAAAAATAGGCATAAACTTGTTTCACACGTATTGCATTAAAAATACAAACAATATTTTTTACCTCTTTTTGCAGTTAAATGACTGTTTGTGTTACATCTGAGTCATGCCCACCTGTATGATGTCATCTTAAATGTACACACTCGTTGCTTAACATAAAGCATATAAATACATGTGTAGCTGTCAAACAATGGCGAGGGTGGCTTTGTAAAGCCATTTGCGGATACAAACGTACATTTCAATTTAAGCATCATTCGGGAAAAACGCACTTATGCACGAAACCCATTATATGGCCCGTAAAACTAATTCCACTTAACATTGTGACCGCAGAGATCAGCCCAAAGATGATCAACGATGCGTTCTTAAAGGTGTCAACACGTTTATCTTGTACTTTTTAAAACTTTACGGGTAACGTTACCCGTGAACATCGTCTAATTTGCTATTTCGTCAATACAATTTTAATGCTTACTTGTAGGGGTCAATTTTGGGAAAGGTCTTGCAAGCACGTGTTTGTGTGCATTTAGTGGTTATTATAACTTTGATAATTTCTTTGTATTCTTCATTGTTAAAACTTTTTTCATTGCCCTTCCGTCATTGTTGGATCATCAAAAAGTAGGAGAGCACTAAAAGAGCAGAACATGAATACCAATTCTTGCGCACCAAAAACACGAACGTACAGAAAAAACCGTTATAAAGTTTAGCGTAAGCGTGAAAACTGTTGAATTGTATGACAAACATTAACCTCTAACATCGTACTGTTAAATATTATGAAGAAAAAAACATGATAAAAAATTTCTTTGGGCCAACGAGCACACGTCATGTCAATCTACCTTACGGCACCACTACTGACTTGAAATATTAACTATAAAAAATGTTCATAGTACCCACTCGTGGCTTACAAAAAATACGCCATTACGAGCAACTAACAGTCGACCTGAATGGCGATATTTACAATTTAGTAAATATCGCCATTCAGGTCGACTGTTAGTTGCTCGTAATGGCGATATTTACAATTTAGTAAAGTACGAAAACGGGTTGCCGTCAACATTTTTAAAGGTTTACCAAGGTGCCGTTAGTACGTCTCGATTCTCATTTTTTCTATAAAGAATTCGTCCTTCTGGCAAATACGTAGAAATCATGAAAAACGATGTCAAGATAACTTAAAATTCGTTCTGTAATTACAAAACAATCGATATTTCGTCAAATCTAAGCTCATTTCATACTTTGTTAATAATCTCACGCTTTTGAATCATACGTTTGACGCGACCATACACACAGCGCTCTCTAACCGTCCAACTTCAAAACATTAATTGAAGTTAGTGACTGACAATCTTTAATCATACAATTTAACGCTAGGATATAATAGCAAATGGGAAAAAGTAGCAACGCGATACCTACATTTAAAAGGATACAGATACAGGTATATTTTCATATTCTAGTGAGCTTTGTTGTAAAGTTGCAAGAAGGTGGATAACAAGGTATTGTAAAGTTGTATCCTACAAATTATCTTTGCAAATTATAGTTTTTTGATGTTACAAAAGGCTGATTTGTCAAGATATTTGTTTAAATTGTACAGTGGCAAAACGCTTGCTTCGTGCCTTATGGGAGAGGATAACTCATATCACGACGATGATTATATCTTGTGATATAATCAAACACACCTTCCCTTCTGGTTTTATTTGTGAAGTTATTGTCTAAAATATTATATTCCGCATGCATCGAACAACTTTCAGTCATATCATATCCCTATTCCCTATCAGCTTCCGTTTTTTTGTTTACTAAAAAGTACAAAAAATTGCATACAGGGGAGTTTTTTATTTGAGAAAAATTACAAAAAGTATTTCATTCATTTCAATACTTGATACCCACATTCGCGGGTAGGTACATGATTTATGTACTCAAAATGCGCAAATAAAGAAAGTTACATTTTGTAAGAATTATTAAGAAGCATATTGTTGAAAAAGATAATCATTCGCACGCATAATAATTAAATTAATGGTATTTTAAACTGTGATTTGATTTATTATATAAGTTTATGACATTAGTATTTTTCTCAAGGAAACCGATAAGATTTTTGTCATCTAAGTGCAATCTTACTTCGATATTTTGTTTCCTTGATGAAGCTGCCATTAATATTCAGTTTACGACAACAAATAAGGTTTACAAAAATAATATTCATTGCATCGGATAATTATATGACATGTAGTGCGGTAGCCAATCTTTAAATCATATTTTACTGCGTATTAAATTACACATTACGCAACTATCGAGTAAAAACGATTTTCATTGATTTGTCACAGGTCATTTTACAAACTTATTTTATTTATTTATTCAAGATAGATTGCATTAGTATGTGAAAGAAATAAGGATGAAGCGTCGTATTTATTATATGTAATCATTAAAATTATTTATGCAATGTGATGGCAATACACTGCTTAGTTTTAGATTTTATAAATTTATCAGTTTAGTATCAGCAATAAAAACTTACGTATGCTGGGAACATACTCCGCACCGGGAGGAAGATGAATTGATTCGTCCATATCGAAGTCTGCGTCGGTTACACAAACTTTAACGGTTGCTGACTCGATTTCGTGGTCACCACTAACTTGGCTTAGACCGCTGCCAGCTTTACCATTAATATCACTTGATGAAGCCCCTCCTGCAGATGTAAGAGGAATTGAGTTTGGCTTAATTTGTTTGGAAGTTCGAGGTGCTGGAATGGGAGGATTTGTTACAGAAATGCCTGACACACCTGGGCCACCAGTCGAAGATTCTCCTGGGACTGGAGGATGATGGTTGTTGTGAGCATTATGAGGTCCTTCTATACTTGTACTTGTACCACCTGTAGCTCCTTCACCGGCTACATGATTGTCAAAGGGCAAATCTGGCTGATTGTCGAGTACGTTGTCAAAACTCAAATTGGAGAGTGTATCCTGCAAATACAAAAAAGTAAATCTTTAATTTATTGAACCCCATACGAACTTGCAATACAATTCTAAAAATAACAATCATACTCTTAAATGATTGCTTGCGCTATTGCGTCGACTTAAAATGAATGCAACAAATTAAAATTTAGCATAGTGAACATTTTCCATGCATACTTCATACTCCTAACATTTCTATTTGTTAGGAATATTTTGGACTTCAGGTTTGACCACAACATCAGAGACGAAGCTGTGTTGTAATTAAAGTCAAGTGGATAACTAGATCCTTGCGTGGTTCACAACGACGAGGTCAACCTGAACAGGCATGTCTAATATGCAAACTACCTATTAAATATTTATGCGTTGGCTCTGTAGTAAACGCAATTGTTGCACTTATTTTACACGCACGTCGTGAGGTAACCTAGTCCGTTATTATATGATATTCTCTCGTATAATTGCAGATAATGTGACAATGTGCAGAAATTCATCTTCTATTTACTACAGTATTACAAAAAAGGATGCATGGGTGCTTTGTGTACTACAAACATATCACTTTCGTTTACAAAATTAATGTAATTCATTCCATTTGTCTACAGGGAATTCTTGAGCACCTTTTAAAAATCCTGTGCTCCATAATTTGCACGATTACAGCTATACCCCCAGTTCACGTAAACTGCAAATCATATGAAATTCACATGTAACTAGTTCATAAAACGCAGTCAGTCGGTGTGGTTTTGGTGGTGATGGCGGTACTAGATAAATGCGTTAATTTGTCCAATGAACTAATGAACTAAAGTGATTTTAAAGGGTTGAACTTGATTCAAAGCCCATAATCGTTGCATATTCCTAAAATGGAGTAGACATGTATTACAAATCACATCATCATGATTTGATAGGACAACCGCCCAACTGACACTGTCAACCATTTGACTGTACCTTGTTTTTTCCTTATAATTAGTTGATAAATTTATTTGTACGTGAACAATTTTTTCGCCTTGTGAGGGACATAATAAAGATAACGTTTTACATTTTTTAAAGCAAAATAATGATATTTCATCCCACACATTATTCGCTGCATTACATTTTTACCCAAAAGTTCTCATTTAATCTTTTCATAAAGGCCATTATTGTAGTTATTCTTTGTTGCATTTTTTAAAATTAAGATATTTACAATCATCTTTACCTTGTGTTTTATACGTATCAGGTTTTTTATGTCGATATTGTATCTGCATTTCTTGTGAATAGAGAATAACTTTTAATTTTGATATAAGTAAAAGTGATCATTGCCTTGTGCAGTGCACAAAGATCGTGTATTATAAAGACAACAAACACGTGAGTCGCAAATTCTTAACAGACAGCATAGCACACTGTGTTAATCGTTTACGTCAAGCATCCATTATTTTGCGAGTGTGCTGCACCACAATAAAATGTAATAAATGAATGACCCAGTAAGTGACCTAGAATGAAGGTGAAAAGAAACTGACCAAATGCGAAAACCAAAAGGTAGTAAAAAATTGGAACTCATCAATGTATGTATTGTTGTCGAGTAAATGAATGCACAAATGAATAGTAAAACAAAAGCTAAGATGATTTTCTAAAGCAAAAGATGATGCTTTGTTTGTTGCCGAATTGATTGCAATTCCCTTTTGTTATACAAGACAGCTCTTCAGTTACAACAAAGTAATTCGAGAAACAAAGTTGAAAGACTCAACATGGAGGAGTAGGAAAAGGGATTATCATCGTTATGATATTTAGATGTGCACTGTCATTGCAAGTCGTCCAAACTAAATAAATTGTCTAAAAAGCATGAACATTTTATCTATTTGAAAAGAGACATTTGCAGTTGTCCATTTTTAAACCTATAATAATACTAAGTAGGTGTTCGGTTTCTAATCCTCGAGGGAAAAGCCGGAATTTATATCACCAAAAATATAAATATTGATTGGCTAATTATAAATCATAAATCGTTTCAGCACTAGTATAACACCTGCAAGCAAGGTAAGGTGTTATTTGGATGTGTAAAAGAATACTCTAGCGATAATCAATAATGAAGCTTGCTTGGGCTTAGTGTGGGCTCCAATAACATGTCACCTGCATTTTATTACTGCGTCAATGCATGCATTCCAATCATCATAAAGTGTGTAGCTTTTGGCGTTCATAATAACGGTTTGATGATGATGTTTAGAATTGAGATCGAGAGGACATTAATTTCACATGCATTTTTATGATCATGATATATTTCTATATTGGCTATATCAAATATCAAATAACAGTATTTTTTATGAGTTTGCACCCACGACATTCCTCAAAAGCAGTAGGTTTTTTGCCAATTTTAACAAAAACGAAGTTATACGATATCGCCCACAAGGATCGTTTGCAACACGTAAAAAACGTACAATGCATATTAATAATTTTGCGTCAGTCAGTCATAAAGTTAAAATGACTTGTCTAATATATTTGCACTTTCTCTATTATTGGAACAAAATTCAAAAATATAATTTTAATTTGGTTCTCAATCTCGACAAAATCAACCCATACAACGGTCATTATAGTTGTCTTGAAAGATGCAATTGCGATGAGTGAATAATCAAAATAGTTCATATCATATGTGTGTTTCGATACATGCTCATCAAAATACATGATAAAAGTACATTTTTATATTTGTGATTCTATTCATGATTCATTCAAGAGATTTAATAAAGTTCGCTACATAGGAAATTAGAAAACTTGTTGGGTAGCGCAAAGCAAAACATTTTGTAAAACTTGCTTAGCATTCAAATTCCCGTGTAACGAACCTTGTTGAATGTTTTCTTTACAAGGTTTATGAGAAGTACTTACAATAGGTACACACTTGTCGTCATTTGCATCCTCCTCAAAAAATATGTTTTTGAATGTTCATTTGCAAGTCAAGGAAGCCTCATTTTTAAATTTCAAATCTGCTCGTCGCGCTATGAGTTTTAAATAAAAGTGTGTCTAAAAATCGAGAAATGTGTCAAAGATGCATAATCTGCTTCTGTTTAATAAAAAGTCTTCATTGTACAAGTAAATGAATGCACAAGTACTTTTTATACAAATATCATCTGCACATCAGATTTTTCATCTCAGTTGTAAGGTAAGACGATGATGATAACAGCTTAACCAGTGTTGCTGTATAGTACACTGCCAAAAGAGTTTCAAGATGACAGCGTTCATGAAAATCATTTTTTTGTAAACTCTATACTCTTTTAAACTGTTTGAGTACTCAGCTTGTCATGTAATAATGAAACATATACAATGGGAAACACGTTTAGCCGCAATAGCAAAGCTTTTATTGCCTGTTTGCAATTTGATGAATATACACAATGAAATCTATCATCAATCAATTCACTAATCACCAAAATATAAATGCTATAAGTACATAAACATAGGTTGACTTGACTAGATGAATTACATGTTATTTACATTTAATGCACAAATGCATGCGTCTATAGATTTATGTTAATCTGTACAAACATTTCAAATTCATACCATTGTGGGCTAAAATAATCATAATCATTCAAGTTTTCATCCTTTTTACCAGGTATTATCTACGAGAAAACTATTTGATACCAAATGGATCATACCAACCGATATATCAAATCTAAAACAATAACATCACGACTTTTTGAATTAGAAATCTCAAGTACATTTTATTCTGTTTTATCGTTGTTATTATATTTTGTTTTTGTTTAACATAATTTTCTTTTAATTGCAGCAATTTTACTTGTTATAATGGCTTCAGGCAAGAAAAGTTAATGTTAAAAAGAAAAAAAATCTTAATACTTGTGTACGCTTGGATATAATTGGGCTGTGATTGTTGATATTACCTTCAAAGTTATGTCTCCAAATTTGCATAAAAGTACTCAAAATCGTTAAAATAAAGTTCTTTTAAACTACATTTAAAGTACTGTCGGCTTTTCCACTAATATAATTGTCTCTAATTAATCATTTTGCATACAATGGTGGAGTAAACTTTTTTTGAAAGGACATAAATAGAACTAATATAAATAATTTTTGCTCTATTCGATAGAAAGGGGTTTAGCTATATTTAAATTGTCAACTATAAATCTTCACCTTTTAACTAATGATTTATTCGTGAGAATAGTTCGTGAAACGCCATGTACCTCCATTGAGCAATAATATTAATAAAACTTTTTTTCAATCTATTGTGCATCGAAGTTGGATCCACCCCGGATTTCATTCAACGCTCACTCGTCAACTACCACTCGTTTAGCGATATGCAAATAGTCCTATGAAATTATATTTTGCTCACATCACATCGTAACTTGGGTTATGATTTTTTAGTGTCATTTATCTTGAGTACATGCGCATAAAATTTGAGCTTATGATAAAGTGTAACCCGAAATGAAGTAATTCGATTATGAAATTTACGATTTTTTGTCATTTCAGTTTTTTGTTGTTAAATTATCAACATGTAACCTGTAACATACTTGCAATGTAATGGTGATGAAAACAGAAAACACCTTCGGCTTTCGAGTCCCAGCCGCCTGCAGTGCCCAAGTTCAAGTACTAAAACATTTATTTAGCAGCAGTACAATTTTTGTTGTTTGATAAAGACCAATAGTGCCAATTAAATTAATTTTATTATTGACATAAAGTCCATTATATTTCCAAGCAGTGTATTGTAAAGATGGTATATATTTTATGAAAACACTCACGGTTATTTATTTGTTAGTAAAAGACTGCAATGTTATGTTATGATGTCATAGTGGACCGTGAGAATTCATGTTTGAAAACATTAGTAATAACATACATATGAATATATGGTAAACTATACCTATGAATATTGTGGTTGAAGATTGAAAACTGTATTTTTAACGTGTTAACATGTTTAACTAATGATGATGATGACGTTTGACTATGACTATTATAAATGTGTTCAATAAAGCCCTATTATTAAGAAAAGAAGCGTCATAAACCCTTAATCGTGGCATCTTTTTAAACAACATTCGCAAATCTGTTGGTTGCATGCATATCAATATGCATGGAGTCAACATTTTTTGACTCTTTGACTTAACCACCTACTTAGTAATCGTTCTAAGACAATAACTAAGTATGTATAAAAGTGAAATGTGAGTGCGGGTGGTAAAATAAGAATATGTAGAGCGTCATCATCTACACATAATCATAAACTGTTATTACTGTGGAACGAAGGGTGAAGGGTTATAGTTTCAATTTAGGAAATACATTACTTGTTTTAAAGGAACAAACGCTACACACGCAAAACCAAACGACTGTTTAAGCCTAATGAAGAACATTATTTTAATGAAAATAGGGACAGTTAGAAACAATCACTCCCTTCCAAGATGGTCTCGGCCAAATGACTCGACAGTCGCAACATGACAGATTTTCGCTAGAACCAGGTCCTTTGTTTATCATTTTAGTTCATGAGATTTTTATGTTAGTCTTATATTCTTCATAGACTGCATATCTCCTTATTTAAAAATGCAAGAGAGTGTGTACTAGAAAAGACCTAAAATCTCCTAAAAAGGAAAACGTTTGTGACCTTTGCATGTGCTTACTTTAGAGTTTCGTTGCTATCTAGAATGGGATGTACATATGCATATCAATTTCCTAAATTATATAGCCTTCTTCTTGCCAAGCTTTTCAGATCCAAAATTACTTTCTTGAATCGAAATTCGCAAGTACGGATATAATTGGATTCAGTATATCTACGATAGCACATACTAGTTGATTTTTGTTTAAAATTAGCTATCGGAAGTGTCTTAAAACAAAATCCTTATAATATGGTATTGCAAATCACAAACGAACGAAAGAGTACTGTAAGAGTCATATCGTATAAAAAACTACACAGGCACAGATGAATTGTTCTTATGGTAGAAATAAGATCCATCTTTCAAATTCTCATCCTTGAGTTTTTATAAAATACTTGGTTGAACGAAATGTATCATGCAAAAGTACAATATTCGCAGAAGCAATATAAAAACCGTGAACTCATACTTTGAGATAATAAGTCTAAATTATAAAAATGCCCACTTTTCAGAAACTACTCAATATGCAAATAATACTCTCTGGATTCAAAACTGCATGGTTGTTTGTGGAAAACCTTACTTTCAAAAAATATCGAATTTCTTCCTACTTGCAAGAATGTTCTCCCATACCAGAAAAACGTAAACAACATCATTACTACTATACATTATGTGTTACACTCATATAAACTTCCCTGACATTGTAATATTGCACACTGTCCATTTTTTATGATAATGTTTAATCAATGAAGCATTTCATTGCCTCTTATTTGCGTAATGTCATGCAAATACTTGTGTGTCTATTAACAATTGGAATTAATGATATAACACACTGTATCACGTATTTTTACCCAGGAATAAATACATTTCATACATGTTCTATGAATACAATGAACATTATTAAGTCACGTCTGTGACTTTATAATATCCATCATAACCGAGTAAAAAGGGATCGTCCATAAAT
>JAQFXM010006927.1:0-12554 GCA_034693345.1 Entomobrya multifasciata | reverse complement strand
TCAATCATCATCATCATTTATTTTACACGTGTGTGAACTTACGTACTAATTTTAGAGTCAATGCACGACAATCAATGCCTTGACCGTTTACAAGAACTTATACTTTTCTACTCAAAAATATTATTTTACCAACATTACAAACACAAATTGACCCCCAATTTTCGGTGGACAGTCCAATATGTAGGCTTGATTATAAACCTCTGTTCGTAGGAGTGAATGTACCTGTTTGTTTAGCCAGAAATAAAGTAATTTTTCGTGGTTTGGTTAAAAGTATCATTGGCACATGCAAAATTATTTACTACTCACAAAAGAATCACAAGTTTCCCGATTTTATCAGCGTGATATTTGATGAGTACTCTGGGGTTACTTTGCCTAATAAAAGTGTTCAAGTTAGCTCCCAGAAAGATACATTTTTTTGCAGTTATCTGGGTAAGAAGATTACAGTTCTATTTGGACAATCCATCGTTCACAATCGCATTCATATCAGCGTGTTGTAATTAATTTTGATGGACTGCACTACTATGACCGCCGTTTTTACGTTGCATTTGTCAGGCTTTGTCCATGGTAGGCGGAGGACCTCGGCGAGAATCAGGCGATGAACCTATTCTAAATATTCCTGCAATATTTCGGAAAGTCTTTCGTCTTTTCGCGATACAATTTGTATTTATAAACCCGTATTTGTCCAAGATTTTGTACTTGTCTCTACTTGGTAATTCAGAGTACGAGAAAAGGGTTCGCGGAAACGTTCTCAACTTAAACCCAATTTTAATCATACGATAAACAATTTCTACATAGAAGCCATCAAACAGTATAAGATTCATATGGAGTTTATTGATACCGACAGGATAATAAATGCTCTTGAGAAAACAAGCAAAAAAATGGCGAAGAACAAGAATCAGAAACGTTTTTGGACGAACAAACTACTGAGTAACTACAGAAAATGAAAGAATACAAAATTCTGAAGAACAAAAGTCATTGGAAGCCTGGTAAAAAAATATAAAAAGAGAATGAATAAGACATTTGTAGATAAACAACCGCAAAAAGCAGAAAATTAGTGAAGAAAAAACATGTTGTTTCGTGTGTATCACATGCGTGAAAGCACTTCTGGCCTTCAATGCTAACCAAGCCTATCTTAATAAAAAAATTAGCCAAAGTTCACGTTGGCAGAAACAAAGGAAAAACTATTGCAGTGTCTTCAAAAATTTCTCGAAACCCACTAGTGGCTTGGTATACTATCATAACGACGGCATTTTCAAGCTGTTACTCAATTTGGTGTTCACTATTAAGAGACTTTTTTTCACCGTGCCAGTTTTGTTCTGAAGAGGACACCGAGTGTGGTATTTGCTTGTTGTAGCGATTGTTGCATTTTATGTTCTGTATGCATTTTTTAACTGTGTGGGTGTTTGTAAAAAAATGAGTGTAAGTTCAAACAGTGAAAGTTTTTGTGGGGCAACTTGCGATAAACATAGTAAAATTGTCCATCCTCAGGAGACTGTCGAATCACTCGCTGAAAAAATTAAAGCACTTGGTGTTTGTGGGTGTTGTAAATGTCTTGTTAAGTTTTACCTGCTGATGCACAAAGTGAAAAATCGACATTGTATGATTGTTGACAATTTTACTATTCAGTTTTATTAGAAATGCAAAGTTTGCATAAAACGGTTAAAGAACAGCATTTGACTGTTTCCCATGCAGTTAATTGTACGAAAAAACAATCATAGACTCAGTAGAGGATAGCTTTATTATGAGTGCAAGCATTACGGTAGATATTGTCTCATCTCATGGTGTGATAATTAACAACTGGTTACAGCGCAACAATGAATGCTGACAACTTTACCCAAACCAGACGACAACAATTGATGATGACAACACGTCAATTGACTTTACCTTCCTTTTAAATGACGAGGCACTCCAAAGAAGACTAACAGAAATTAAGAAAAAAATTTCTCAGGCACTTATACCCATGGAGGGTTGCACGAAAACCTCCGTAACGAATTGCCTTGTTCAGTTTGAAATAAGATGCATCCATATCATCAAATTTATCATATCCCATTCCAAATGAAATACGATCCACCGCGGAGAGGGACATGACATAGGCCAATCACCTGTAATTTTTTCTCCTTCACTTGAACATGCTTCTCGTTGCGTGTTTTTAATTGCCGCATGTTTCTCTTGAGCTTGCAGAGTCGAGTTATTTGGTTTGGTTGGTTTGTTTGGTTTGGTCGGATGAGCATGTGGGTGCAAGTCAATGCGATTGTAGGTAAATGATGCATTAGATTGCAGGCGGCTGTATCATAATACTCTTCACTCCCGGTAAATGCACTTAAGTAGAAAAATTTACTCGAGGAATAAAAGGGTGCGGTTTGAATAGAGAGACGGTGGTGGTAGTATTTATGTTATTGTAAATCCGTACACTTTCATTGACTGGGTCAATAGCCGCAGCAAAAAGCAGTGTTTGATGCCTGAGATGCAGCTGGTTGTTGGATAAAACGGCTTTCCTTTACTGCGATCAGCAGCAGCAGAATGATGAAATGGGACACCTGTTGTTGTTGTTGAGAGCATTGTAGAAATGTTTGCATTAGAAATGTTGAGTAGCTTGTGAAATGATTCATTCCTTATTGGGATAAACGGATGAGGGATAAACGTGGGGTTTACTGTTGTGGCAGGTGTTTTATTGTCTGGCATTTTTGGTAGCGTGGATGGGACATTTTTAAAAATTAACTTTCACAGGTGTGATGGTTGGTTTTGTCGTAGTCGACTCGACGGTTGGGGAAGTTGATTTTATCTCGTCCAAATTTTCCCCTTGTGTAAATCCGAATCCTGAAAGTGGAAATAAAGTGTGTATTTCCAGTGTAAATATTTCGGTAGTAAGTGTAATAAAGAATTTTCCTTGATTTTCTAAGAGTGAGTGTGTTCAGCGATAGCAGGCATAAGACTGTAGGCGGAAATTAGTCTTCTCATCATCTTAAGAAAAAGCATCTAATTGTGATGTGCTCATTGATAGAGCAAGCTACCTTCCTTGCCGATGTATTGTGAAAAGTGCACGCATCATGTTTAAACTATCTCACAGAAAGCGAACCTTAGATATAAGGAGAAACGCTACGTTCGGTTATATGCCTGATATAGATGTTAACCCAAACAAAGCAACTTACATCAATTTGAAAGACACGGCAAAAGCAGGTGACTTTTTGCTAAATGTCTATTGCTCATTATATGCAGAGCAACATTTTTGGTCGCGTACCCACTATTTTTCGAAATTCTCAAAAACCAAATATTTGCTTGGGAATCATTAGAGGGTTGATAAAAAAAGTTATGTACTCAGTTTGACGAACCACCTCCTCAAGGCGTGGATAGGAGGCCTCGATGACCAACAGATTTTTCAAAGTTCATTTTTTTGAAATCAGTAAAAGATTTTTGCCTGAAACTTTGTCGGTACATAAGGAGAACTAATATAAACAAATGACCAAAATATTGGCAAAAAATCTTTGACCAAATTTTTTTAAGGCATTTTTAATTTTCAGTGTTGACTTTTTGACATGAGATGAAAATTTCAAAAAATTGTATTGCAAATTATAAAAATTTGGTCCAATATTTTTTGCCAATATTTTGGTCATTTGTTTATATTAGTACTCATGTTTATAGGTTTATATGTACCAACAAAGTTTCAAGAATCCATCCCTACACGTTGCTAGTTTCCATCCATCCCTAAATTTTAGTTATTGGAGGGTAGTCAGGTAGAAAATGTTGACGTTTTAGGACTCAACTCCGATGCAAATATAGGATACTTAAAAGCCTTAAAGTAGGTAGGATCCACTACATTATCAAGTTTAGCCAGGAGCCCTGGAGAAAACCGTTTATTGACTTTAGTGCGGGCATCCGTAACTCTTCCTATAACCAGTTAGAGAAACAGTTAACGAAGAATATTCAGAACTTTACATATGGCAAAAGTTACGGAGGTTACGAGTCCTTAAGAGTTAGGTTTTGTGACAACCAAAAACGAGCCATGACTTTGGGCTCGATGGAAGACTTTAGTGAGGTCAAAATTCTTAGCCAGGACTTGACAATGTTTTACATTAGAAAGAAGAAGCGATTGTTCAATAGGAACATCGCTGCGACATTTGCTATATTGCAAATGTCCCATTTAAATTATTACTCCAAAATTTATAGTCTTAAAGACTATTTTGGAGATCGTCTTTATGTGTCATCGGGAGATACGGACAGTGTAATTTGCGAAATTGCGGACAATAAAGGTTCATTTATTCAGGACCTCAAAAATTTGGGTCACTTGTTTGATTTTTCAAACTTGGATCCAAAGAGTCCGCTCTATTCACTTGAAAATAAGGATAGGATAGGCATATTTAGAAGTGAGCAAGAGCTCCCTCTAGAATTTGTCAAGATTAAGTCTAAAAACTATGCTATTCGCAGTTTGTGCAAAGTTTGTAGAGTGAGATCTGATGAAAATGGATCCGACGTATGCTCAAACTGACATACTAGTTTAACAGTTATTAAAGTGGCACCGAAGAATCAAGTGTGCCCCTTTGAATTTTATTTGGATGCTTTAAAAGACAATGAAAAGTTTGTCGCAGAGTATGTTTCATTAAAAGCAGTAGGGGAAAATGTTACACTGAAAAATTGTCTAGAAAATTCTTGGTAATGCAAGATTTCAAACGAGTCTGATCCAAAGACTCTATTACTTTATTGCCATTTGGGCATGAGTAATTTTATTTCAAATTAGACAACCATTTTTAATTGGCATTTGTTCATAATTCTCCCTTCTGGAGGGCACGCATTTGTGTCACCGTGTAAAGTCTCCACGGTCTGATGAAGAAACACAATGATTTTTGGTTGCTGCAAATCTCGTCATTTTTGCTCAATTTGTGAATAAAAATAAAGGTACACTCACGCCTTTTCTTAATACGCTGCCGATGGAAAAGATGGCACGTTATAAAAAGACCACCACTATAGTATAATGGTCATTGCGTATAGCGGCCTTATATTTTGTCTGATTCACCAGAGCAGTTTTACTGTACGTATTTTTTGCTCATGTCAACTTTTTTTGCCAGCAGGGGTTGTTTAAGCAATGTGAAAACACTACGACAAGAGCATGCATGCAACTCATACATTTTGTGTTGGTTGTAGCAGCATGTACCTACGTGAAATGTATGTAATGAACATTACGCAGTTGCCATTCATGATTACCATTTGCTTTTCATATTTTCTTTTATCCGAACATAATATCACGCATTGCATTAATGTACACTCTTGTTTTTTTTAAAACAATGACCATCATAAAAAGATTTCACAGAGCAGAGATCAAAATTTTTACAGCGATTAAAAACTTTGTATGTGCTAAAGAGCATTTTCATCTTTTTCTCGTCTTGAGAAACTATTTTTATGTCATTCTCAGTGACAATATTATGTCACATTAAATGTAGCGGCGTGAATTCCACCAAACAAGATTAAAAACATGATTATAAATGCATGTCTAAAAAAAAGAATTGTGGAATGGAAGTTGAAACAAGAAGGATATCCGAAAAATGCAAGTTTGTTACATTCAATACCGGTGTGAAAAAATGTGTTAAAACTACAAGCGGTGTCAACGAAATTTCAATAGTGGCTTTTTCCATGTTGCATAGTCGTTTTCTCCAGCGAATTTCAAGCCGTAAGTTCATAATAATCAAGTTAAACTAAATTAAATTTGCAACATTCCAATATTCAACATGTTTTTTTTTGAAACAGTAGCCACAAAGAAACCAAAAACTGCTGAAACTCCAGCCAAATCCAGCGTGGGGTCAAGTGTGACTGATAATCCGGTGCATTTACCAAAACCTAATATGTCAGGTGGGAGAGTATATCATGCTCATGGAAACGTAAGCTTTTTCAAATAAAGATGTTGTCCATAAAAAATGTTTAAAGAATGTATAAACAAAGTAAGAACTTAAAATGTATTTGTATTTTAGTAATTATCTCCTGTCCAGCCAACCACATACAACAGGAATAGAGATGTAGGACGAATTGAGACACTTTTCAGAGATAGTGTGGAACATAAGCCAGTTTTGACAAGCAGAACTTACAATAATTCCAGAAATGTAAGTGTTTTTACATAAAATTTCATTGTATTCACTTTACAACATCCAAAAATTGCTTGTATAATTAAAACACATCTAATGTTTACATACTTTAGGCATATTCAGCTCCATTACTGCCTACTTCACACGTCAAGAGTGAAAATGTGAGGCAAAAAAAGACAACATTGAGCGAAAGTGTAAACAACAGGGTAGTTTCTGTGAATAGAATGAGCTAATTTTACAGAAACATAAGTATTTTTACATGAAATTGCATTGTATTTTTTTAAACATCAAAAAATGTGCATTTATTACCAGAAAATATCAAATTTTTCTATATTTCTTGGCATATTCAGCTCCATTACTGCCAACCTCACAAAACAGAAATGAAAATGTGGGGCAAATAGGGACTGTGCTTAATGATCACGTGAAAAATAGGACAGTTTCTGAGAGTAAAACGGGCAATTTTTACAGAAATGTAAGTATTTTACCGAAATTTGTTTGAATTTGTTGTTAAAAAATCAAAAAAACTAGACACGCATTTATAAAAAACTTAAAAACTTGCGTTTTTTAAGTCGTCATCATCTCCGGCTCAGAGGTTCACAAGCAAAAACAGTAAAAATGAAGAGAAAAAAGATGCGCATTCCAGCGAAAATGCAAAAAACGAGACGTATTTTGTTAATAATGCGAGCTTTTTTCCAGAAATGTAAGTAATTTTTTAAAAATTAATGCAAGTTTTTATGAAAATGTTTTTTAAAAATGTGTTTGGATTGCAAAAACTAATAAAATAATGCATTTTTGTATATTTTAGCAAGCACCATCACAATCTCAGCCATTTACTGACGACAGCGACAGAAATACGGGGAAACGTGAGACACTTTTTCATGGCCGAGAATATGAGAATGTTGCGCTTGATACAGCTTTACTGAATTACACAAGAAATGTAAGTGCATTTAAGAATGTTTTGAGATATAAAGTGCAACTAACCACAAATTACTAACATATTTCGATAATGATAACATTTCATCCATTAAATTGCCGACGTTGATTTATGCATAGTTGTTTTTGTAAATTTAGTGCTATAAGCATTTTACAACACTCAACTGCATGTAAACAACCATATCAGCATTTAGGCAATAATCTCTGCTAGTATTGTACTTGTTTACATGAAAACGAGAAGCACTGCACTCTCACCGCCACCATCTTTTTATAGCTCATAGCTCAAAAGAATAGACTAGCAGAAAAATTATAAGGTTTTTGAGTTTTGATATTGATCGTATCATCAAAACCACCACCATCAACGTGTAATATTTTATAAATGTTTGGCCTGTCTGCTCATAATGGTTACAATATAATAACGGCTTACACTACACGTATATGCAGAGCTTGCACAAGTACAAATATCTGAACATGTATCATTATGGTGTGTTTGCAAGCTAGTAAATCTTGATCAATGATTACAATAGAATAAAAAGTACTGTTTAGTCACGCGTGGTTTTGCGTTTATACGATGTTGTAAGTTTTTTGAATATATTTTAAAGTGGACATTGCAAAGTTATTCAATTATTTTTAGAGCTTTCTCTCTCTCATAATGAGAACAGCATACATGCATACTTACTTCATCAACGAAGAATAATAAAACGCAAGGAGAAAACGAAGAGACATTTTGATTGTATGGCTGGTCGATTTGAAGAAAAGGGGAGATATTGCCACATTGTTTGTATATTTTGTTATTATCATTAAGGAAATACTGCATGATATATTTTCTTTATAGTTGCAAAATATGTTCTGTAAATAATCTCGACTTGGTTGGGTTGCAATGTAGTATTAGCTCAAACTGCCATTCACCTGCTAGTTAAAGCATTATCTATGCATCCCACTTTCATTCAAAAGCCTCTTAAACTGTAACAAAGTACGGATATGCATGCGAATTCATATAAAATCTAAAACCCAACTTGTGTACCTGTGGCTTTACTGACTTTTATTGTAAAAGTATCATGGAAAATATACTTTTTTTAACAATCAGTGCCACACATGACCGTAAAGGCATTATTTCTAATCTTACAGCTCTTCCTCTTGTTTACTTGAACCACGCTTGATCTGAGAGAGTAAAACCTTATCGTTTTTCAAAAAAGCACAAAAAAAAGCTACACGAATAATCTTAAGAATGTACAGGCAAACAGTTGGAGAGCCAAAGATTAGTCTTGGCTCCCAGCACCACTAACAAGCATGTGGTTAGAATGAGTGTGAATGAATTTTTTATCGTTTCTTTACGCTCTTTTAAATCCGTGCTTTTTGTACATGTACCATATATTATGTATTCATATATATTATTCCGTAAATGCGTAATATCATGTGCAAAAATGATTGTAAATCATGTTACTACTACACCAATTTCTTTTCACTTCTTCAATTCTTCTTTGCAAAGAATGGGATCGAATCATTGTTATGAACCACACCCTTGCATCTAACAACAATACTATCGATAATGATAAAATACTTACTTAGATATTTTTTTCGGGGAATGATATGACTACATATGCAATTTATTGTATTTATCCATTTATTTTTTCCTGCCGTGGGTAAAGAGATGTTGATGATGATAAAACAATATATTATGAACGTATAAAGCCGGTTAATGGAAAATAAGATCGAGAATTGCATGAGCTCACATGAGACTGATATATTCATATAGTCATATAGTCATATAGACTAATATTGTAATTTCTTGAAAAATGTAAATATCAAAATACAGGGTAGTTTCAATGTATTGCCTGATAGGGGGAAGGCATGGTTGGTGGCAATATATAAATAGAACCAATACATTAAATAGATTGGTCTGGTTTAATTTTTTATTTGGTGATAAAATATTTCATCGCCACTTGCTTGCTCAAAAACTTGTATTACACACTTGTAATATTTATTTGTTAATATTTGTACACTATATTAATATTTTTCTCTCGAGAAAACCACTCAAACTTCCACGGATCCACTTTTTTCATTCTCAACATTTGCTTTGTGGTTAGCAAGAAACGAGCGTGATTGAAATGTTCTGCCGCATATTTCCCCAGGGTTTGTCCTGATCTCACCCATAAACAAACGCTTTTCGTGCTTGAAAAGCACATGGACATCCAACGATGAACGGGTTGTGTAGGACCTGCATACAAATAATAATAGTAATTTTATCCAAATTAAAATCAAAAACTTTGTAATCAATCAATCAAGATCAAAACTTAAACGAACAATGGATTCTGGATTCAATGAACATTTTGTGCACTTGTTTTGCTTCCTTTCTTCCCAGGGCCCACGAGTTTGCTTATGTTTGTTGCGGAGATCCACTCTTCGAAATCCCTTGTCGCAAATGTTACATAAGTAACACTTTGGGCCAACAGTTTGAATGGCATACACATGCCGAACAACATAACGCTTTGAAGCGTACGTCTTCTTCGAGGATGGATTACGCAATCCACAAGCAAAATATTGCTTTTCTGTTTTCCCAGTTAACGTCATGCTTACAATAAACTTCCCATAGGCTGACATGCGGGATTGCCCATTCTCTGGAGTTTTTATAGCTTTACTGCCGTCCCGTCAAAGCCTTCTCTGCTGTTATGGCACAGACTTAGACACAGAGTCCGGCAGCATAGAGAGTCACACAATTCAGTCCTGTAGAAAATTGAAAAAAATAAATGATAGAGAAATCACTTGAATTTTATTGATTGAAGGTACTTAATTTCTAATGTACCTGCTGCAAGAAATAGCTATATTCATAATCGAAGAATAGCTGGGCTCCCTCTTCGATGTTTTTAGAGCAACAAAAAGCAGGTGGGTGTCGAACCTGGTGTCTGAGTAGTACCTTCGCTGCAATTGCAAATTTGCGTTCGAACATTTGTGGTGTATGAATCGCGCTGCAAAAAAATAAACAATTCAAAATCATCTAAAAAATCTTTTGATCGTAGAGTTTTAAATTAAACAAACTTACAAGTGTTTCCAACCGGACGGCCATCTATGATGGGGATACCACCATCATCATACTGCACTGCATTGCGGCCGCGGTCCCCACCAATTTCAATTGCCATTTATTGAAACTCCTCCCGTTTGTGCAAAATGTGTTAGTATTCAATGAGGAAGGTACCCTCTTTGATTTCCTCAGTGGACCTTGCACCATATCACAAGTATTTCACATAAAAAAACTCCTGTCTCAACGAAATGGGGGGATAGTGGTTTCCTAATTGGCTGATTTTTGCTGCACTTCTCGGGGCCTTGTGTGCGAGTGTCAAAGTAGGCACACGAATTATCGTCACATGCGCCGCCGAATATTGGACACACAAGTGTCTTTAGGCCTTCCATAATTGTTTCAATGTTATACAATATAACTTTAACTATAACTACGCCCGGATACTCTGAACGATATATGCCTCTGAATAATTTATATATCTATAAATTAAATGTTTTTTTCAATTGAACCTTACTTGATTGTGCTCTCATATGAATGAAGCCTCCTCTGGTTTCTTTTCATAGGGACATAATTCACTTGACAATTAAATTTAATCAAAAAGTAGAAATTTATTGCTGTTGTTACACTCACAGTAGCAGCAATATTCCGTCAAAACAAAAACACGTAGGCGGTATGAGCAGGCAGTATCCGCCAACCTATGTACAAACATTTGAGGTAAATGAAATAACATGTACGAGGATGCGTACAAAGCTGTGATGCTTTAGATAGCATTTTAACGTGAACGCAGGTACTTGTGGTAACTGCACTTTCGTATTTGAACGCGCGTTAACGCATTAAATACTGTATACTCATTGCATTTCCTTATCCCATGATATTCATTTGGAATTTGACCTTCACTTCCCTTGGACTTCAGACTGACTTAGTCTATGGACGCTCTTGATCAAGAAGCACTGAATGACTGTAAAAAATGACGCCAGACATTCTTATACTCTTCTACTCCTTCCAGGAAAATAAGCTCATCGCACAAACAAGCTTATGATCACAGATTTTTTTGAGGCGCATATAATAACTTACGTAAATGTAAAACTTTTAGTCCTGTAATATTAGAGTTTTGTTTAACAAAAGGAAAAGGCTTAATTCGACTGTCATTCTATGCAAATACCCTAGAGCTGTTTCTACAAGATTCCTGCAGTTGCATCGCCATAATTGTTGGGGACGGCTCGATCATTTTTGACTACGCCATCAAAGGCCGGTTGGACTGTTGTTCTGCCATTACAAAAGGTATTTTCTAAACTAAAAGGTTTTCAAGGTTTATGAATACGAAAAAACTGATAATTTTTTTCTAGATTTGGTTAGATGATAGATACAATACCTTCTATATGCAATCAATAAAATTTTCTAGTTCCTCCGCCACCTCCATTTGAACCTTTTGACAATCCCAGCTGAAAACTAATTTTCAATGCAAAAATCTCATAATTATTGTTCATAAAATTTATTCAAGATTAATAAAATATTTAATTGCATTTATAAAACGGTTAGTTAGGCAACGTTAATTTTGAGAACATGCGAAAAGGGTTGAAAGTGTACTTTGGGTACTTTGCCATTTAGAATAAATCGACACTTTATTTCAGGCAGTCACACAAAACAGACAAAATGGACGCTTCCGCTGGCATAAGAACTATTGATATTGAGTTTGATTATGAGCGTGCCCGGCTATCATATCCCAAACCACTAAAATATTATCTTGTTGTTTTACACAGTGTTAAGCGAGATACAGTTTATACTTCCCTTCCTTATTGGCTATACGTCAAGCTGCCTACTTCATGTCAAAAGGCAGCAATGCAAATTGTTAAACGTTCAATTGAAGATCTCGAACGTGGCGAATTTACTTTGAGCCTCTTCTTCTCACAAGCTGGGTGCGGAAAAAGTCAGTTACTTTTTCAAATTGCCAATCTATTAACACAGAAAAATATCAACTTTGTTATTCTTAGTCCTACTGGAATTGGGTGCATTGACTTGCATGCAAACACAGTTCATAACTTTCTCGAAATTCGGAATTGCAAACAGATTTTTCAAAAGATAATTTATGCAGACTACAGTCTTCAACTACAGCACAAGATACGTAATTTAAAAGTAGTACTTTTAGATGAAACCTACATGCTCCATGCTCTCTCATTTGCATTTCTATTGCGCAGAATTGCGTATATCAAAAATTCGACAGGAAATTTACCGTTATCGTTTATCTGTATGTTGGATGACAAACAGCTAACACTGCCTGGCAGTTATGCTCTTAATACTATTCCTGACGAAAAAAAACATGATGAAATGGTATTATATGGACTTAATACTTTTGCATCAGCAAAATATAAATTTACACTGACCACCAACGTTCGTCAGGCTGATGATGAAGTTTACCAAGGAATTTTACAACGGCTACATTCAAAAATGACTACTTCCGGTGATATCGAAATGCTATCTACCCGACTGGTAGAAAACGTAACTTTGTCAGAATTGAATAGGTTCTGGAGTAGTACACA
>JAQFXM010006926.1:0-12555 GCA_034693345.1 Entomobrya multifasciata | reverse complement strand
GTTGTAGTAACTTTATTGGTAAAAATTACAGATATAAAAATTATAGTTAATACATTTGACCTCCATAAAATGGTAATTTGTTTTACAGATAACTTTACAAAATTAACAACACGCAAACACAAATGACATCATGTCACTTTCTTTTTACTTCTTCCTCTTCCTATCTTCTATACAATCTTCACCATTTACACCATAACTAATCGTATTATACACACATTCTGGCGGCACCGGCTTTCTCTTGACTACATCTAAAAGCTCCTCAGTTCTTACATTTCGAAGTGTACTTTGTGCAAAATCTAATACTTGAGGGGGAGATGCATCATCACTCCCACCAAATGATCGTTGGCGTTGTTCCGGTGAATCCATTTCATCATCAGGGGCATCATTCACAAACTCTGATTCATAAGGTGGTTCTGGAAAGCGCTCTGACAGATGGAAAGGATTGTAACCATTTTCTGGTTCAGGAGGTGGAGGTCCCTGTTGGGGAGCATTGTTGAATCCAGGAAATTGTAGTCCTGGTTGACCTGCAGGGAAAGCATTGTTACTGCCTGGCAAAAACTGGGGCAAGTGAGGCATTAATTGCGGATGTGGTATTGGTGGTGAGTTTAATGTTGGTATTTGTGGTTGGGATACTGAATTTTGCTGACTAGCGAATCTATTATTTTGGGGAAATAATTGAGGTTGGAATTGTGGTAGTCGAGAAAATTGATTTTGTTGATTGGCCTGGTTTGATTTGGATGGTAGTGCAAATCGTTGGTTTCCGGATAACAAAGAAGGGAACTGAAGACGAGGATCTTGTTGAGGGTCTGTTCCTGATGGGAAGAAGGATAAAGGTTGCTCTATATTGGAATCTTGCCGGCTTTGCATAGGATCTTCGGCAGTATTTGTATCCGCTTGCGCTTGTTGCGCATTATTACTGGAGAAATCTTGATTGTCAGTATTGTCAACAGGGACAGCACGATGAAACTGAGCATTTATAACTTTGTTGAAAAGTTTCTCTAGTTCTGATTTGGAGTCTTCGAGATTTTCTGGATCGGTTTTATCCTCAGTGATTTCATCGGGATAGTTGTTGGTATTAGATGGATCATTATTATAGTTAGTAGACTGATGAGAATCAGTGCCAGAAATAGAGTCAGCTTTTAAACTGTCTTCAGCAGATCCAGTGTTTTCCGGGGGTAGTACATTGTTGTTCGACGAGTCTATGAAAATATGCAGTACAATTTTGGAATATAAGTTTCAATTGAAAAGCATGTAAAAATTATGCTATTACCTTTTTCATGCACATCATCAGTTTTGGCAACAATTCCGGTAATGAAAGGTGCGAACTGTGTGCCAAGTTTTGGAGGAATCAAAAATGTTGACAAATCGTTTGAAATTGTCTTTGTTTCTCCATTTGATACTAGGTTTTGCGAAGTCTCGTCAAAGCTTGATTTGGATGGATTCGCTGACGTATACAAATGCCCTGTGGACGAAAACAAATTCTGCTGAAATGGGAGACCTACTAGCTTGGTGAAAGCTTGAGCCTGAGCAAGTTGTGGCTACAGGAAGACAGAAGTATATACGAAATTGAATTTAAAATCATGAAAAATATTTTTGGACATTCGAATTAACTTGTGATTGTTTTCAGGGTTGGTTTACCTTTGAAAAACGATAATTGATCGATCCAAGTTTATTTGAGTACAGGAAGGAATTCGTTGTCGCGTATGTCGCTAGCGAATGCACCTTCACAAACAATTATACATGTCAATTAATTAATTTTTTAAGTTGAATATGTTTGTATGCATGTTCCCTAATAATTGTATGACATACCACAGGGTTATATATACCAGGTTCTGGAACCGGGGATGCATGACTAATGTGTGAAATGCAAACAATCACGATTGTTAACCCCCGTAAACTTTCCATGTTGATCAAAATTAAAATAAAACACTTGATTACAGTTTTCTCATGTTCTTTATTAAGAATAAAATGAGCTTTTTAGTATTATTCAAGGGGCAAATTAACAATGCACTTTTATGCAACAATAAACACAGATCACATTCAAAATTAAACAGTCCCACAGTTTATGGAAGTAATCATTCATAAAACTAATGTGCTACGAAGACGCTCAACGACAAGCAAACAACTTGCGACTGTTTGGTTCTAGTTTCTTTTCGTATTTTTTCATCTAAAAACAACAGCAATCATGATTTCAATGCAATGTAACGCTTATCGTAGTGAAGTTAGCCCAATAGTCCAAAGAGTTTACCTGGTCGAATGTGAATAAAACTGATTATAAGCATCATCATCATCATCACTGTCATCATATCCACATATAATTTTGTATTTAGCTTTACCACTACCACCACAATAATTTGGGCTACCAAATGTATATAACATGTTGATACGTTAAATGAGTTGTTGTGGATAACAATGACATGTGCGCTTATAAATAAAAAAATACAGACATGCCATAGCCATAATGTACTCCCTTGTCTTCAGCTACTTTTAGCAAAGTCAACAAATTGCTAATATTATGACGCCCTTTCATGTGTACGACTACCATAAATTATAAATCATTCAATTCCCAAAAATATGAAGCATTAAGATTTTTAAACATGCAATATAAAAGCACATGCAAAACTTGTGTTTTTTCTGTAATTTAAAATTAATTTTAACGGTTGGAGGGCTTGGAGCAGATCATTTGAATGATTTTTTATCACTTTCTTCATGTGGCATTGCCAACTGCTAATAATCGAATTGGCAAAACAAAGCATGCGTCTCTGTATCTGTATCACATCACAATTCACAATGGTATCACAGACGTTATATGCGTGAAAGTGCTAAATGTAGCCATAATCACAATCACACAATAATATATGTGCTTGTGCTTAAAATGCTAAAATGCAGAAGTCTAAGTCTAATTTGTATCATTATGACATTTTTTTCAAATCGCAGTTTGTCTGCACTATTATACATGCTAGTCATAATAAATCGTTAAGCTTAGCTAATCATTAAAATCATGATGATTGCAATTTATAGCCATACTATAGCATAGCACTAGTATTCTCTTTCCATATCATTCCGCTGGCATGCATGAATATTTGGTGCATTTATTCTTATGATGTGTCTATTACCTCAGCCTCTAGGGTTTAGGCTAGGTGTGGTGTTCGTGCATGGTAACCCTTCCGCCTTCTACGCACATTCCATTCCAAATTTTATGATGATGGGGTATTGGATAGGATGATTTTTTTGAAGAATGAACATTTGCGTGCTAGCAGTCAGTGTGATTATATTCGCAACAAGTTTATCAGGATTTCATTCATGTTTTTTGTCCATGCATGTATCGTCTTCAATGTATGATTGTTAGTCCCAGCCCCCAGCTCATAAATCGCGCTCCACATATTTTTTGTCATTTGTGGCTACGTTTTAATGCGTTCAGGCAACACTTTAAAAAGATTTATTTAACAAGTTCATTTTATTGTGATTATCAGTAAGCTTCTAAATGTTTGTGCAAAATTTGCAATTCAAAATCATGGAATTCAATTGATAAACTAACGAGGTGGCTTGATTTGGCCTATTCATTAAACTGCACAGCAGCGCACATTTG
Organism: Entomobrya multifasciata; assembly: GCA_034693345.1. Taxonomy (NCBI): domain Eukaryota; kingdom Metazoa; phylum Arthropoda; class Collembola; order Entomobryomorpha; family Entomobryidae; genus Entomobrya; species Entomobrya multifasciata. Next base: position 8,966 of record JAQFXM010006926.1, on the reverse strand, counting down.
TTTGGGCGTGGGTCTCGTTATAATTTCAATCTTTTGTAGAAAATTTGTTTTTTCATACTTTTGAGCTGATCTATTTTGTAGAGATGGCAGATCTTAATAATACATCTGCTGTCAACACATCACATTTGCATGAGTACAGAATACAGAAGCAGGGCAAGAATGTACTCTCAAGGTCCTGTTGCATAGCCGTCTTATTGTAAGGATGTTGAGTGCTAAAATGAATTAACTGTTTGGATACTGATTGTTTTTGCAAACTTTGCTTTCGTGTAAATTGATATGTTCATAGTTGATAGGCATTGAGCACATTTCCTTTATGAAATTGATTATAACTTGTTTGACATATGTCAATTATTAGTTTCGCTTATACTATGATAGCAGCACCAATTCAATTCAAAATCTTCCTTGCAGCAAAAGGATCTAGAGCATCCGTAAACGCCTAATTTAAAAATAGTACATATTGGGTCATCCCGATAGATAAGGTGTTGAAAAAGGTTTTTCTCGTTTCTTGTAATATATGTACATGTTTGTATAATATTGAATATGAAATATGAAACCATCCAATTATTAACACTTGCTCCTTCTTGTAATGAAGATAAAATAGAAAAAATCACATTTTCTTCTTTGCTTCAGTCGCTTGAAAAGGGAATGAGTGAAGGTTGAAGCTTTTTAAACAAAGTTTCTTTTAGGACATTGTCCGGTCATCATAGAACAAGGCGTTTTTTTGGTAGCTCATCTCCAGATCCGGTCATATCACATTTTTGTTGTAATTTACCTGGGATCGATGTTATTCACATTTATGACAGGGACAGGGTGACGGGTGACCCATATCCAAGTGCAAGAACATGATAAATATATGACCGCTGTATGTAGTAACTTAATATTTTATGACTGGTGCCCTTTGTCTATGACAAAAATATAAAACGTTATACCTATTTTGTGTTTTTATTTGCAGGCACATACACACAACATATATATTATACCTTAGAACAAATTGAGGTGTAAAAGTAAATGTCCAATTTATAGAATGCTACAAATGGCTTAGGGCTGTAAATAAACAAATGACGCTTCGGGCCATATTGCGTACCAAACACTCCATTTTTACTAGACATTTTAGTGCTGAATTGAATCGTAATTTGATATAATTATGTTTATTACATAAGTTACAACATAGCTCAAAATCGCGTGTTTCTATTTCTACGCTTTTCCATGATCATAATTACTTCTGGTTATCTGGTTCATTGTTTCATGATTATGAATTGCTCGAAGAGTCTTTTGATATGACTAATATACAAGGAGGATTCATTTTTAACGATTTATGTCTCCGACTTGACACCTTTTCGAAATGTTATGAGATGTCCATAAACTGAGATATGTTTTATGTATGTTGTTAATTTTTTTATGGAAGTGGCTTGGCTTGGCTGTTGCTGTAATGTGACTGACCTCATCATCCATTAATATTCTAAGGTTCAACAAGACTAGCAAAAACGTTGCTTGTCTAGAATTAGATCAATGCTGTAAGCAAACGATCGAAAAGTAAGTGTACATGTCGTGGGCAAATTTATTTGACATAACAAACCATTAACTGCATTTTGCATTTCAAGTCGATGTCTTTGCATTGGTTCTTGCTAAGAACGCTTGCCAAAACTCATAAAAATCTTGTCAATATGTAACACTTCAATGAGATGTATATTTAATGAGATGTAGTCAAATTTGTCACCATTGGGCCAAGATAAATTTAGAATTTGGCTAGAAGTACATAAGTGTAATGTTATTTGGTATGTGAGTTTTTAAGTATTTAAAAACTGATGTAGTAAAAATATTAAGGTGAAGGTTACATATTCGAGTTGGTGAGTCCACAATAAACTAAAAGATGAGATATACAATATTATACACAAGTCTTTAATTTCATTTTTTATGCACCGAAATATCTAATAGGATTTGTTTCTTTTGTACGGATCACATCACTTGCACATTCAGCGAATTTATGAAGCATACAGCATACCTGTACATGCGTTGTTTGCCGGCATTCAATCTAATACTATTACAGAAAACTTATTAGCTGAAATTACATGAATACAACAAGCCTACAATATAAGGCCTTACATGAATGATTGTTTGGCTTTTTTATTGCCAGTTTAGTGTGCGTAAGAAAGGTAGCTATTGTTCTCAACAGAAGCATCATCAAAACGATGACGTGATGAGATAAAGGAAGGCGACAAAACTGTATCATTGACAAGAACAACTTCACATTTGCATTACTACCAATCTAACATGTTGGATGTTGGATTGGATTGCGGCGTAGGTTGGGATGAGATACTGTAAATTGAAGACTAACTGGGTCACCCCTCATGTTTATAAAAAAATAGATTGCTTCTGGAGTTTGCTTTGTGCAATAAACCAAATTGCTCCCTTTTATGTATGACACATATTCAGTGGAAGCACATTTCTTGAGTACAGTGCGATATGGATTTTCGTTATGATGAAAGATTTTTTAAAAAACTTTCAGATTTTTACAAACGTTTTAATTAACTCAAAAGCATGTTCCACAAATCAAAGCCTGATTGAATTACACTAAAGACTCCAATCCATACTCATTAATAGACCAAAAAAATCGATGCTAGTGAACAGTTCTATCCCCAAGAAATGAATTTTCGGTTTCTTTTAATTGATACTTATGAACAAACAAAGAAATACTATCACTGGAGCATCTGGAATGGTTGTGATTGATTTTTGCAAGCCAACGCCCTAATTATTTAATGCTAAACGTATGGTGTAAAAACTAATTATTACAATACGCAGATAAAAACTCTTGAATCAATTGTATATATGTAATTGCGATAGATAAACGTAAAATAACGCTCTCCACAGGATTCTTCTACTAATTACATGTATGAATGAAATGAAGTAACACAACAAAGTCTATTAGACAACAGCTTTTATATGCGTACATCATATTGTGCTTCCTACTCAATATTTTTATGGAGCACTTCGTCTAAAATTTACCTGTAATTCATGTTCTAATTATTTTCCTGGAAAACGTTTGTAGTCAAAAAACATTATTTTAGCTGAACTCTTCGCCATGAAAAAATGTATACCCGATATTGGTTGATGATGATTCTAAATACGTTCATCTTTCATCTTTGTGCAAATAACATGCATTGTAAGTACCCTTAAGTTTTTTAAGGGTTTTATGACTGGAAATTTCCTTCAACAAAATCTTTAACATAGTAATAAAAGTGAAAGCTTCGCATGCATGATGACCTTGACGTCTAAATGAGCTGGTAACCTGCTTCAGTGGGTAAAATGCTTTCTTATTGAAAAAAAAGAATGGTACCAGTCCTAGGCTCAGGTGGAAAATTTGTCAAAAAGATAAAAATACAGAAAAAGTTGTAAGTAGGAAAGGGAAATAGTAGTTTTAAAAGAGAAGCTTCACGAGAAATAAAAGGCATAAATATACCTATTTGACCATGCATTTTTACCAATCTTTGGGAGAACTTAGAGCTTGCAGGTTTTCTTATCAAGGATTTTAAACCTTAAAAAAAAAAATTCACACAAAATAAAAATGAAAGTTTTCTTAGGATTTTCCTTGATTGTATGCCTCATTTCCTTGGGGCTATGTGAGCAGTCGTACATTCGGCCATTCAAGGTAATTTAGGATATTTTTTATAATACGCGTTCTTTCTACTTCTTTCAAAACTCCTGTTTTCTGTATACATATTCAGTGGTATACTCATGGCTAATTATTTTGCAGCTTCCAAGAGTACGAAGGACATTTCGATCTGTGAATGCAGTGCAGCCCATTGGAGCCAATGGTCTGACCCCATCTTATAGTACGAGGTTTCTTCAACCGGAGTCGGGTACCTACTCATTGCCGGCAACACCAGAATATACAATCCAATATCGGCAGCGTACTCCAAGATGGCCCTCCATTGTCAACTACCAGCAGAATCCTTACCTTTCCAATTCAAATGTGGTGTCTTCATTTCGTAGATTTAGGAGTGGCGTTCCAACTAAATCCAACATGGAAGTAAGAAGTGAATTTGAAGAGGATAATACTGAACAGGAGCAGTCCAACGAGCAAGGTGGACAACTAAGATTTCTAGGTTGGTTGTTTGGACGCCCGTCTTATTCACGGTATCCTGATTACTCTTCCCTTGAGCACGCTGCTGGAATTTCCTACGGGTCCCGGTATCCTTCTGGAGGAATATACCCAAACTCTCCTTCAGGTTTTGGTTATCCATATTCTCCTTCATCATCTATGGTTGTTGAAGATTGTGTTGAGTCGTTGGACCCTTATACCCATGAAATGATAGAGCACTGTCAAGAGGTTCCCATGTATCACTAAATTGTGTTGTGCTTCCGAAAGTTCAGTTTTTGCCATCAAATTGTGTTATTGTGAGTTTAATAGTTTAATAATTTCAGTGGTTAATTAAGCATGATGTAGTGGAAGTACATGTTTTTATATTCAGATTTTTATTTAATTTTCATATAATTAATGACTATACGAAAATATCAAACATATATAATGCATGCATGAATGTTCAAAATAAAGCACATTAAAACTTTTAAAACGCCATTGACTGTTGTTATTCAGTAGGGAAAAGGATACTCCGGATGAACGGTAGCACTGTGGAAATATTAAAACTATTAAGCACTGTAATTTTCATTTTAAATTGTAATTTCTTTCTTTCTTTGCATACGTTGGAAATTCGCGAAACGATCTTCCTTCTTCTCCTTGGTCAAGCTTTTTCATTTGCTCCATTTCATTTTCAGTCAGTGTGAAATCAAAAATCTAGGGTACATTCACAAAAAATAAATGTTGCATCAGAAATCAGAAAGTACTTAAGTACATACGTTACATAATTGTTTGTTAAAATCATAAAAATGCATACCTCTAAATTTTGCTTCATTCTCTCTGTATTTGAACTTTTTGGGATCACAGTAATATCCAGTTGAGTCAAAAATCGAAGCAATACCTGCGAAGGTGTTTTCCCGTGATTTTTCGCTATATTTACGACAGTTTTATCATCCATTAAGGCTGGTAAACTTCTTCCTCTGTAAATACATAAATATTATAATTTTTAAAGTCCACAAAATTGCATAAACTTTAATTAAAAATTCCTATCTGCATACTCTTTGCTGTCTCTGCCTGGTGAGCCCAATGGTCCATATCCTGTGATTGTGATACCGTGACGCTTGCAGGTTTCCTGTAACTCGTTTTGTTGGAAATAAGCATGGGCCTCCACCTTTTAACCATAATTTAAAAATAATCATTTCAGCTCATGTGTAAATTCTTTAATTTCATTGCATTAATCTTTCCGTCAACCTGCAAATTTGCTTGTTTAACACGGGCAGTCTTCATCAACCTGTCAATTTGCTCCGTGTTAAAATTAGAAATCCCAATAGACTTGGCTTTTCCATTGTCTACTTGTCGTTCCATGGCTTCCCACACTTCCGATATTTTTGTACTCATATCTAAATCGAGGATGCCTGCTTCATTTTTAGGATTGACGTTGTCATCACCTTGATATTTTAGACCGAATGGCCAGTGAACAAGATATAGATCAATGTAGTTAGTTTGAAGTTTGTTTAAAGACAGATTTATGAAATGGTCCACCATATCCGCTCGCATTCCAATCCAAGGAAGCTGCAAAACATTTCCTTCATTTTTTATTCAATCCTAAAAAACACACATTAGCGATTTTCTGTCGTTATGATTTACCTTTGTTACAACAAAGAGATCCTCCCGTTTTCCGTTCCCCGCACCCAACCATTTTTGAATTGCATTTCCAACTATTTCCTCGTTTTGGTACTTGTAAGCAGTGTCGAAATGTCGGTAACCCAAGTTAAGAGCCTGTTCTAATGCTGCTTGATCTTGTGAAGGATTGGTCATCTACATTTTTGCAACATTCACACTATTTTAATTTCGAACGATAAGATTGACAAAGATATACAGGTATATGAAAGATTAAATGGTGCAAGTGTTTTTATGTTTAGGTTTTAATGTTTAATCAAAGTACCTGCCAAGTACCCATCCCCACTAACGGCATATGTGTTCCATTATACAGTCGGATGAGTCGTGTCATTTTGAAGTCGAAAAGTATTTAACTAAGGATTCACAGAACTACACAACTTAACAGGTACACATGAACTCGGGTCGTAAATAGACTATATCCAAATTTCGTGTTCAGAAAACTATTTCAAAGTTGTACCACGACTCCATGTGAAATTCCAAATCAAAAACGGAAAACGACTGTGGAAATAGTAGCTGTGTCTACATATAATGAAACAGTATAATGTGATAATCACAGCATAATATAATCATTATACGGTGTAGTTTGATATATTTTTTATGGAATATCAATAGGAATGAGATCGGAAATCATATTCATTTAGATTAATCATGCACTACTCTAATTCCAAACTAAAAACTCGCAATGTCACACTTATACCATCATATCAATGTTATATATTATAACGTGTGTAAAATATACAATAAATCGAAATTAGTTGCAAGTAAGTTGCAACTATTTATGTTATGTAAAAGATTATAATATAATGTTTTGATGAGCTGGTCGCTACCAGTCGATAATACATATATCTGGAAAATGTTATGTTGCCCATGTGGTTCTCACAAAGCTCATACATGTGGTTATCAGCTTTTTGTTTCTCGTACAGAAAGAAATCACCTTTCATATAACAATTCATATTATGGCATGTAATTATAATTATCATATTCATGTCCTTGAAATTTCAGCCAGAATCAAGTATCAAATTCATCTGAAAGGATAATATTATGCACATAATACATCCTTGTGTTTTGGAAGAGATCCATTTTACTTGTACATGTATCGATGTATTGTAAATTGTAGAGTCTAGCTAGACTTAACTTACACACAATACAAAACTATGAGACCAAGTTACAAAGGAATAGTACAAGATTGTTCAGTTATGAAAGCTTTCATCCCTTTTTTCGTTTTCATAGACTTCATTAAAATACACTTAAAGAACAGCTTATGAATACCTTAATTAAGGTGCACATGTACAATCAGTTATTATATACTGGTTGATTCAATGCCTGATTAACGGGGACTTCCAGTTCACTCCTTGAGTTAAATTTACTTTATGGACGATTTATATGTGTTTAGTAATTAATTGATACATTTACATTATTTATACAAGCTCGTTAAAATGTCATTACATTGACATAACGGTCCCTTGAAAACAATCAAATTTTCAAGTGTATACTCACATGCTGTCATTTGATATCTAATTTTGATCAGAAGGTCCCAACTTTTCTGCTTACTAGAAATTCTGAATCGAAGCATTAATTTTTACAGCAATAAAGCTGCAATAAATCAAGATTCTAAAAAATTAAACATTTTGATATATTACGAAAATTCTGACTTTTGCATAAAAAATGAAACATTTAAACTTTTCCTTGTGTTTGATTATCTTTGTTTTTTGTCTCACAAATCATGTATCCTCCAAAGATCAATATGTCGAACCTCTCTTGTTTGGAATGAAAGTGAACATTCAATACGACATGGCTAACATGTTCAACAGATTTCCTTTCCAAGCTGGGCTTTCACTTATACTTGGTTTGGCATTGGCTGGGATCCTATTTTTCGGGGTAATCACAGCTCCTTTTGGATACATGTTTGGTGTGCCTTCTCAAAAGTACGTCATGGGAGACTTTTCCTTTCATCCAGCATCTAGTAGAATGTTAGACTCGTTTGACTTTGAAACATCAGCTCCGAGGTCAGTTTTGTTGGACTATGTAAGAAGTGAGAAAATGTCACCAAGGACCATATTTAGTGACAACCGTGGTGAAAGTGAAGATCAACAATGTTGTCAGACATTCTTACATTATTTTGATGCAACAGTTGGATATCTGGAGTTCTGGGAGCCTGGATTTCTTCAAAAGTGGAAGCCATCCCTGAATGTACTTCGGAACCGACTTGGGGGCAAAGTTGGAAAGGACATCGTGAATACTGTGGAATCCACGTTGAGTACAAAGTACACACCGGAATTCGTTCACAGCATGTTTTACCTTATACCAGAGAGTGAGAAAAGTATTCGTAATCCAGCTTGTCAGAAACGAATGGTCTGTCATGCTCATGGAACTCTACAACATATATCACCAACTATTGTTAAAATTTACCAAAAATTCAGGTATTTAATGACGTTTCATATTGGACATTCTCCTCTAATTACATATTATTTAACCATGAAATCAATAATACAAGTTTCAGAAAATAATTCATTTTCATAATTTAATTTTTATAGTAAGAAGTTGACCAAAATTCCAACGGAATACAGGAACGCTATGCAAATTGGAATGTATAACGAGACCCTCTGCTCGGAAGTTTATTCTGATTGTCGGGACAATGCGTTCAATTTAATTTTGAAGAGTTATTTGAGTCTACTACCGGATAAAACACAAATTAACAATATGCCACGCAGAAAGCAAAGGATGTATAAAAACATGAACATTCTTAAGATGTAGATTTAGTAGAAATGCTTGATTCGAAACGTTATTCCTGTTGACAAAAAACTTCGAAAAAATAAAATGATTTTTTCTTCAATTTTGTGACTTGGTATTGATATATTTACAAAATTGATTTTTCATTGTGATTTGATTATTTAAAGCATAAAGACGCATTTAAGTTAAACTGAAATAAGATAAGAAACAACTACCCGTCACAGATTATGGTTCGCTAAATACATTTTTTGTGACAACAAACTAACGAACTACTTAAGTCAATTCAAAGAAAAATTTGAAAAATTAATGAATAATCACTTAATGAAACATCATAAAATACAAAATAAAATATCTGGTTGTATTATAGCAGAGGAACACATTAAATTTTTTTCGGGTGGAAGACGTTAAGATGTTTGATCCGCAGTTAGCGTATTAAACTGGTTGGAGGTAAATTCGTCTTAAAACGAGAACGAGATTTTAC
>JAQFXM010006925.1:0-12556 GCA_034693345.1 Entomobrya multifasciata | reverse complement strand
ATTAGTTTAATTGTTAGCTTTTAATTAATTAAAATTTGACAGGTGTCATCGTGATCATCGTCATCAAATTTAAAATCGAAACTAGTGAACAAAGTCGACATTGACATTTAATCTCTAATCAGCTGCGACCCAAAAATTTTTAATTGCTGCTGGAAAAAATAGTTAACTGTGATTGTGATGGTAATAAATTATTTTTAATTATTTAAGATTGAAGAGTTATTTAACATCTTGGAATAAAGGGAGCAAGAAAATTCCGGAAGATGGCAGCACTGATGGGGATCGTACGGTATTGGGATTCCGGGGGAAGAACAATTTGCTAAACTAACTGATTATGTGGCTTTCCTTGAAAATTATTTTTTAAATCATTAATTTAAAGTTTAAAATTTGTTATTTTATTATGAAGATGGGACTTTATTTTAATTTTCAATTAAAATAATAAAATGAAGAGTAATAAAATATTTAATTTTTCTTTATTATGTAAATAAGCTCGTTGTTCACTGTTTACATTTAAATAACATTTAGTTAAGTATTTTGCGAGACTATATTTTAGATAATTATAGTAAAATAGTTGAATTTATAATGAAGTAATTACATTTTTGTGTGGAGTTTTTTTTTGGGTTGAAATCTTCTAAAAATCCAAGGACTGGGAACCTTCATTTCTATTTGAGTTGAAAGGCCAGTGTGTAAATTAGTATCACTGTTTTGTAAGCACATAAAATTGCCAATGGCACCGTCACCGTCATCGCCTCCTCTTCTTCTTCTGCTTGTTGATTTGATTGTGGTGGTGGAGGAGACATGAACGGCTGAGGACGAGGTCCCGCTGAGAATTTCATTTGGGAGGCAGCTTCAATGTTACAACTGCTTGGCTTCAGCTGTCAATAAATCAATATTTTTATCACTTTTTTCTTTGCAAAAGTTTTTTCTGAAAATTTATTTTTAATTTTTCAATTAATTTTTTAAAATTTAATTTTGAAAGAAATCATTTTTTTAATTAAATGAATTTTTTTCAGACAATTTGATTTTTTGCAAAAGGAGTTTTTTTACTCGAAAATAGTATGTATGTAACTCACTCGTGTCTGTTTTGCGACAAATCGATTGTAACGAAGAACGATTTAAATAGGCACATAAAACTGTATACACAAGAGAAGCCTGTCAAGTGTTCTTTATGTCAAAGGTCGTTCTCCTGTGGACAAAATCTCAGATCACATCAGCTACTGCATAGCGGCATTAAAAAAATTCAATGTGAGCATTGCCAAAAATGTTTCACCCAAAAAGCTCATTTAAAAAGTCATTTGAATCCACATCTATTTGAAACTGCCTACAAATGCAGTTTATGTGACAAGTTCCTGGGATCTTCTACTGCTTTGAAATGTCATCTACAATCGCATACTGGAGAGAAGCCACATCGCTGTCAACTTTGTCCGAAAGCATTTTCACAGATGTCTCAACTGCGACAGCATGAGACCACGCACAATGGCATCAAACGGCATAATTGCTTATCGTGCGATAAAAAGTTTTCGAGCAAAGGTCATTTAACTAGACACATGTTGGTTCACACTAAATTGAAAGCCTACTCGTGTGAATTGTGCTCGAAATCGTTTACGCAACAAGGACATTTAAAACAACACATCAAGTCTGCTCATCAACAAATCAAGGAGCAAAAATGTAATTTGTGTGGAAAACTATTTGCTTTCAAGGCCAACTTAGAATGCCATATGAGAGTTCATACTGGAGAAAAGCCGTACAAATGTACTAAATGTCTCGCCGCTTTTAAAGATCAATTCGGTTTGAGTCGACATTTAAAAGGTCACCTGTAATTCAAAATCTTGTTGAACCATTGTATTAAAATGAAAAGATTTTTTAGGAATGAAGAAACGTACAAGTAGAAGAATTGTTAGTTCATATTCTTGTTCCTGAATATTGGTAATTTTAAATGATATTAAAGTCTGGTTAGCAGCCTGTATGATAAGCACATTGAATTTATTCAGCTTATAAAAAATGTGCTGTGAACAAATATTTGGTTGTGCATTAATTAGTTAATTTTTCTTTAGGCAAATTACAAATGCATTTTTTCAGCCTTAAGCAAAATATTCAGAAGACTTTGGTTTGGCATTAATTTAACTAATTTCGGAAAATTTTAAGTGCAATGAATAAATAAATATGCATGATCATATCTTATGTGTTACCTTTGAATGTTTTCATTCCTCAATCTTTTGTATTTTCTCAACAACTCATGTGATTCAAAGAAATATTCGTTATACTGTTTAAAATAGACACTATTCAAAATTCAAGAGAATGGAGTTCAACATATTTTTTGGACATCCACGACCGCACGTCATGCCCTATTCCATTGGTAAAGCTTTTCTGGCTTACGTAAAATATCATTTTCATGATTCGATCATATTTAGTTGGAACATCTTTCAAGAAAGTTTTCAGAAGTCCCCTTTTATCATACACAAAACCTGTTCATTTAAGTATCGCATACTAAAAACACTAAATACTAAAATTAAACGCCATTCAACTTAAACAATTAATTCTAATTAATGGTGGTCATGATGCCAACTTTAAAAAATTAAACCATCTTCCTATCGCAATTTAAGTGTACTTGCCTTGTCAAAGCGTTCTTGAATTATAGCGCAGAAGAACGGACGGACGGATAGACATTCTAACGAGGGGAGTGACGATGCTCGGAAAGGCTGGCTTGAAACCCTAAACGTTGCGGCCAGCAAAGAGGAAAATATTAGTATATGCTTCAAAACCCAAATTAAAACATTGAAAATATCCCCTCAAACTTCCCAAACAACAATTAAATAAATGCACACGATTAGTGCGATTAACTACGCGATTAGTAGTTTAATTTTTAATTAACAACAATTAAGTTTTATTCAACAAAACTCCTTCTCCCTTTCCACACAATATACCACATACAACACAAGTACGTCCTCTCAGTCGCAATCACAAAGTTGCACTGCACAACCAAAAAAAGAGACACGCACTTTTACAACATTCCAGAACAGTAAAGAACACAAAAAAAGTACATAAAAAATACAATGAAAAGTATAAAAAGGTAAAGAGAACGCAACGCAAATTCCCATGCTCCTCCTTCCCATCCAGCCAAACAACAAAAAAGCCTTGCTACTTTTCCCTCTCTTTCTCGGCTCCCCCCGTTTTCTCCTCTTCTTCTCCAATTTCTCGACAATCTCTTTGTTGCTCTAGGGACGCTGGGACAGGGAGCTTGTCATCAACACCCCTCAGAACTGCTTGATACTTTGGCTATAGTAAGACACTAGTATAGACTAAATATTTCCCAAGCCGTTCTTTTCAATGGCGCGCCTACGCAAGGTTACACGACTTTAAAGTTATCGGCTTCTATGTACTGCATGGTACCAACTTTTTTATTTCGCGACGGCTTCGTGACTACATTTCAAGTATATTTCAACATTTTAATGTAATATTGAGTTAAATATTATCTTTCAAATGTCTTCGTTCTGAAAATCTGAAGCATATCAAAATGAAAATTCTGTATCGTATGTGTACTACAAAGTTATTGGAGTCAATCAATCAATCATTATTTGATATATCATATCATGATTAAACTAACGTAGACATCGTTAATCTTCTGATTTACTCAATTTTACACTAAAATATTGAATACCTACTTTTAAATGTAACCACGAAGGCGTCATGAAGTTAGAACGGTGATCCAAAGCAGCATATAGGTTTTTAAAGCCGATAACTTTAAAGTCGTGTAACCTTGCGTTGGAGCGCCATTGAAAAGAACGGTTTGGGGAATATTTAGCTTATACTGGTGTCTTACTATAGCCAAAGTATCAAGCAGTTCTGAGGGGTGTCGATGACAAGCTCCCCTCGTAAGTGAATTCAAAAAGTAGCAATACATTGATACTTTATAAAATATTCCACCCAGCTGCTTGACAAAATTACAAACATTAATTTAGCTAAACAATTTGCTGTGTTGTGAAGCTTAATGTACTATGTAGAAAAATAAATTCGCGGTCTTAATATAAAGTTTGCCTATTAAGCAAAATCAAATGACTTGTGACCAGAGCCGGAAAATGGGGACTTCGTTAGTTCGTGGAATTGTCTCGAAGGATAAGCATCATCGCTAAAATAAAAGGTACTTAAATTTAACTAATTATTCATTTTAATTACATATTATTTCCATCTGATTTTCTACTTTCTAAACTAATTGTTGTGCACGCAAATGTTATAATCTACATTAAAACTTTATAGTTTTAGAGTGGGTACCGGCACCACCGTAACTCGCCAAGCGTCTTCACTCTTCCACACTATCACCACCACCCCGGGAATGGACCCTGCTGCGCTGTAGTAGCCACAGGAAAAAATAAGTTTCAAAAAAAAAATGAAGAAAAAAAATTAGAAAAAATTTAATTCTCAAAAAAAAGATTTAAAACAAAAAAATGAATTTAAAAAATTCATGCAACAAAACGTAAAAATAAATAATAAAAAATCAGAAAAAAAGTTAATGAAAAAAATTAATTTCCAAAAAATTGATTTAAAAACATTAAATGACCAAACAAATAAGACAAAAAAAAATTCTCAAAAAATATTATTATTATTGACAATGAAGCCGAGCAGTTGTAACATTGAAGCGGCCTCCCAAATGGAAATTTTAAGCGGAACCCCGTTATCCTCCGTTGATGTCACCTCCACCACCACAACCCAACAAGTAGAAGGAGAAAAGGAGGCGATGACGGTGACACTGCCATTGGCAATTTCCTGTCTACAAAACAGTGATAGTAATTTATAAACTGACCTTTCAACTACTCAACCAGAAAAGAAGGTTCACAGCCCTCGCATTTTTAGAAGATTTCAACCCCAAAAACCCTTCACTTAAAAACATAATTATTTAATTATAAGTTAAACCAATTTACTATAATTGTCCAAAAAAATACTCTAGCAAAATGTTTAACTAAATGATATTTAAATGTAAACTGAACAACGAGCTTATTTGAAATTTTAAGAAAAATTAAACATTTTGTTTCTCTTCATTTGATAATTTTAGTTAACAATTAAAATAAAATCGCAACTTCATGATAAAAAACCACATCTAAACATTAAATAATAATTTTAAAATATTAATTAATTTTCAAGAAAATTCACACAATCAGTTAATTTAGCAATTTGTTCTACCACCGAAATTCCAATACCCCCTGATCCCCTTCACCCCCGCCAGTGCTTCCATCTTCCGGAATTTTTGTGCTCTCTTTGCACCAAGTTGTTAAATAAGTCTTTCGTCTTAAATATTTAAAAATAATGAATCACCATCACAATCACAGTTAACTCATTGAATTTTGGATTGTATAACGATGATGACGATGACACCTCTCAAATTTTAATTAAAAGCTAACAATTAAACTTATTACCTTAACTACACACTTAATAAAATTTCACAATTAGTTAATTATTTTTAAAACACTTGACCAGACACAGACCATGCTTATCCTTTTTAACCATTATTTTACCGTCAAGAACGGTTAACATTTTTACCATTTTATTTTAATTTAAAATTCCCACCAAAACATAATAGGCGAGGAGCCAACAGTAATCATCCATATTCCCGCCGCCAGAGGGCTGAAGGCTTCAGCACCCGCGACTCATTGAGCGACTCAGTTTCAATAGTTAATTTTATGATTGTTTAGTTAACTTACTACACGAAAAAACCAGAACAAACAGCTGATCAGCTCAGTTGAATAGGGAAGGTCACAGATCAGGTCGGCGGATTACAGAAAAACTACAAGAAAATTATTGAACAGTTGAATTTATTATTTATATTTAGTTTTTAACTATTAAATATAATTATGAATTTAATTGGTGAGATAATTAAGTTAAATTACCATTGAAGTCAAGTTGACACACGACTAGTTGAACAGCAGCACACAAGATAGAAAATGTGTAGTTTTTCTCTGCTGACCTTGCTGAAAAAACAGCAAAACCTTTTGAATTTGGTGAGTGGGAAAATGGGGTAAAGTGAGACTTTTGAAATGTCTATATTTCAAATGCAATAAATTTATGGAAGCATGCTGCTCAGTTCATCTGATAACATTTTTTAATTACGGTTAATGCACTCAAGTGTTAATTCATTTTTAACATTTTGTTTATTAAAATTGACAACAGTTTTATTATTAATTTTTAATTATCAATCCATTTATCTTGGCCGTCCACTCAAAACGGTCTTGGTACTTCATACAATTAATTAGTCACACACTGCAATCATGATGTCGATTAGTAAAATCTCTTGTCACATTACAAATCTGAATTACTTGTGAATTCTTAAATGTTTCTTTAAAGTGCTTGAAACTGCAAAAGTGGCGGGACATTTCATACACTTGTATGGCTTTTCTCCGGTATGTACTCTCATATGTTGTACCAAATTCCCCTTTACAGAAAAACGTTTTACACACAAATTGCAGCTGTGCTCTTTGATTTGTTGATGAACCCACTTGATGTGTTTTTTCAAATTTCCACCTTCAGCAAACGATTTCGCACACAATTCACACTTGTACGCCTTCAATTTAGTATGAGCCACCTTGTGGCGCTTCAAGTTACCTTTGCTTGAAAACTTTTTATCGCAAGTTGAACATTTATAGCGTTCGATGCCATTGTGGATATCCTCATGCTGCTGCAGTAGGGTCTTGACTGAAAATGTTTTCGAACAAAATTGGCAACGGTACGGCTTCTCTCCAGTATGTGCTTGAAGGTGGGGTTTCAAAGCAATTGAAGATCCCAGGAACTTGTCACATAAACCGCATTTGTACGGTGTCTCCACTTTATGTGTATTCAAATGTCTTCTCATGTTAGATTTGTCAGCGAATCTTTTTTGGCAATACTCACATTGGAATTCTTTAATGCCACTATGCAGTAACTGATGACTTTTGAGATTATCTCTAGTGGAAAACGACTTTTGACAAATCGCACATTTGTAAGGCTTTTCTTGTGTGTGCATCTGTATATGCGGCTTTAAATCACCATTCGTTGCAAAGGATTTGTCACACAACTTACACGAGTGAGGTTTCTCATTAACATGTCTTCGGTAGTGAATAAAAAGATCGTAATCAGAAGTAAATGATCTGTGGCAAAATACGCACGGGTGAGTTCCGAGATGAATTTTCATATGTGCAACTAAAGTTGTTTTCCAACGAAATACATTTCCGCAGTTGTCACAGTTAAAATTCTCGGGAGCCATCACAAAAAATTATTTGTTTGGTTTTTCTAGACTAAAAGAAACATTAAACACCCTTATCAGGTTGAAGACTTTGCATTAAGTTGATCCATTAAGTAACCCCTTATTGATTTATTAGTTTGGTAGTCAATCAGTAATTCACAAATATTAGACACAAAAAACGAGTAAAAATAAGTTCATGCTGCTTTAATGTTAAGTAAATGAACTAAAATTCGTCAAGAAAAACCGAAAAAGTTTTATTACTTACAAATGAGCTGTTGTCGAAACGAATTGCTTTTTGTAAATGCGTTTCAAATAAAGCTTGGTTTTGGTAGTGAGTACGTTTTCCTTGCAGAATTCGATCACATATCTAAACTGCACCAAGCCACGTTTTTTTCTTGTGCTCTTGGGTTTTATTGTAAAAATAATCCTTAACCTTTGTACCTACTTGAACGGCAGCAAGTTGTGTTGTAAGTGTGTAGGTTCCTTTCAATAACATTGTGCAAGCAACATGCATGTTATTTATTTTCCCTCCATATACATGTACCTTCTTTAAATATTTTTCATACATATATGTGCACACGTTCGCAGTTTGCACTAAACTTATTATTTGTGCACGTGATTTTGCATGCATGAAATTCATTAATGCATGCATGTAACTAATGTTCCAAAGTGGAATATATGTTAACCAAGACAAATGACTTACTAGTCTACTGAATATTTTGACTTATATTCTTCGAATACAAAATATGAAGCATATGATTCATTTATTTATGCTAGAAGAAATTGTAGCGACAAGGTTTCTGGCAAGAATTATTGGATGTTATTTGATGAAGTTAGTTAACTTGGAATCCTTGTTAGCATGAAAATATTCACTAGATTAGTTCTGTTGTACACCATGAGTAATTCCAACGACTTAGCTTTCAAATTTGCTCAAATTTTGTACTTAACTGCTTTAACATTCGGATCAACATGAGTTAAATAATTACTTAATCCAGTAATTGAGTATTTATACTAATAATTTGGTTTTTTCAGTGGATTTGGCGTGGGAACCTAGACAGCATCCCAGATATCCTCATTATTCGGCAACAGTACCACCTCCACAGTGGCCACCGGCGACCCGTTTGTATTTGGAAATGGGACCAGCTCCCGTACTGGCACCTTTCCTTTAAGAAGACCCTCTTCGAAGCATCGTCATCATCATCTATCCAAAATGGTAAGTGACTTTAACTAACTTCACGTTCATTATTGTTAAAGTACGTTTCAATTTTAATGTCATCACAATTAACAATTTCGTCCTCCAATTATTGATTTCATAGCTGAAAATAATCATCATTGTTGCCGCCACCGCCCACACCACAGAGTTGCTGAAAAGAAGGCGAGTCTGGAGATCTAAATTAATTGGAATTGTCAACCAGGTCAGTTTACTTTTCAAAGGTCAGTTAATTAACTAGTGCGCATTCAAGTAGCGAATGGTGTAGTTTTTAATTACAGTGAGAAGTGAAATAAATTATTTATTTATTATTGGGGAAGCGCAGACTAGTGTCCAATAAATTGAAAAAGTGGACAGCGATGACAGCTAAAATGAGAGTTGGATCAACACCTTAAAAGAGAACAATCAACTAATAATGAAATAATCCATATTTAACTGATGATGCTAGTTAACATTTAATTTTTAATAAAACTTTAATTATTTGAATTGCTTTGCTTCATCTTCTCCTCCCCTTACTTGTTTAATTGAACATGTGACAAAACTGTCTCCAATTGTACAATTTTCTCAATTGCCCCCGAAATTATTTTAAAATTACGCCTTTTTTACAATGCCACTTCTTTTTTCTTTCAATTCAGCCCAGCTGATTTTTCAGCCAATTAAAAAACTACAAATTTGTCTGCTAAATAAATTAACAAATTTTTGGTCTTTCTAATTGTCAATGACTTTAGTAAATTATTTTACGAACAATTTTTATTTAGTTTTTTTGGAACGAAAGGGGAATTACCACCATCGCTTTCAAGAGCTGAAGTCAAGAAAACAGCTGTTTATTTTGTTTTAATTGTTCACTTAAGAAATTACTTTATTGCTCAACAATTAAAACGAAAAGCTAATAAGTGTGAGTTCTTTGTTCATTGCCTTGAGTGAAAAAATAATATTTTTGGATGACTTATTTTTAGCTTTTATTTAAATGAATTCAAATTTGCCACCAAAGAGTTAATTTAAAAAAGCAAGGGATCACGATTATGAACAATCAAAAATAAAATAAACTCATTAAGTAAAATACCACCTGTTTTTTAAATATGCCAATTCTCTGTTCATGGTGTTTTAAGCTGAATTAAAATTGAATTTTCTCTACATTTTTAATCTTCAAGTCTCGCAATTAAATCAGCCTGGAAGAAATTATTGTACGTGTGTTCTAAAATATACTCATATAATCGTCGAGTGTTTATATTGACTGTACTAAATTTTAAGCTACAAATAGTTCTGGTTATGAAAACTTCATTCTTCTCGCGCATTTATAACAAATCCTGTGGTTTGACCCATAAAATAAGAAGAGTTCCTATTTAGCTATGAACAGGAACGCTTAGAAGCAATGGCAAGTTGTTCGTTTAACATTAAAAAACAACCTAACGCTAACTGATATTATCTTGCTTGTTTTAAAACGCATGGTCTTTTTGTAACTACACATTAGGACTATAAGCAAGGACTATTAGAACGCAAAATTCGTATTATGCAATTCTATTTAAAATGCACAAAGAAAGGTGCAACGCATGTGTACGTGACTTAAAAGTTAGTCAGGTACTCTGCTTTAACAATGCATCTATACATGAGTTTAAGCTGCTTCATGTTTACACCATGCAAGGAGAATATGGTGAAGTTTACAGCTTTTACATTTTTTAAAAGGAAAATTATATTTAGAGTAGATAACTCGTCTTGAATAGAATTGTCTTAAGCATAGCAGACCGTGTTTTGTAGACGTACTTGTTACGGTATTGATTCATTCTCTGTATTCTCATGTTATTATAGTGTACAAGGACGGCTTGCATACGCAACGTATACATGTACTTATACAAGCAAGTTTAAGTACTTGAAAATACATGTAAAAAGTATTCAATACAAAGCATCAATACATTTCAACGAAGAGAAATATCTTCATTACAACACGAGAGTACGAAACAACCATTAGTAATTCTTCAGTCATTGTTCAAGTGTGTCACTGAAAACACAAAGTATAGTTGAGATTGAAACCAAGTGGTTGTTGAAAATTATTACACAGAACAATTCATTTGAGCACATGAGAATTCATTCATACAGTTTCATTTGCAAACGTGATCAAGAAAAGGCTTTTGTACTTTCCATACCTTCCAAAAGTATGTTTATTCACAACTTATCACATTAAAACTGAACTTTATTTTGAAATCGAGAATTTTCTGATTGAATTTCAATGAGCTAAGGTGTTATACTTACCGAGCAAGACTAAGTAAAATAAATAATTTTGAATTAAATTCATTTGTGGAACAAAATACTGATAGATTTCAACTTATTCATACATACGTAAATCATAATCTTATCCTATACAACGATTATCATTCGCCACCGATATGGCTCTAAATAATCAGTGTGTCGATTGTGAAAAAGGTTTTCGTTCCAAGCGAACTTTGGTTGCACATGCCAAAGTTCATCTTGGAATTCACCAGTGCCTATTTTGTAAAAGTTGTTGTACTTATGAGCATAATCTTTTTACTCACTACCGGGGACATATTAACGAAAAGCCATACTTCTGCAAGTTGTGTGACAAATCATTTGCAACGAAGTGCAATTTGAAGACTCACATACAAATGCACACACAAGAGAAACCTTTCAAGTGTACTGCATGTAAAAAGTCGTTCTCAACAGGATCTGATCTCAAACGACACGAACTGTTGCATAGTGGGATTAAAGAATTTCAATGTGAGCATTGCCCAAAAAATTTCAACCAAAAACATCACTTGACCAGACATTTGAATACGCATCAATCAGAAACACCATTCAAATGCGGTTTGTGCAACAAGTTCCTTGGATCCTCTAATTCTTTGAAATATCACATTTATTCACATACCGGAGAGAAGCCATATCGCTGTCAGTTTTGCCCTAAAACATTTTCACGGAAGTTTATTCGGCAGGAACATGAGGATAGCCACAAAGAATTCCGACAGCATAAATGTACAACTTGCGATAAAACATTTACGAGCAAAGGTAATTTAAAGAAACACATGCCAGTTCACACTAAATTGAAAGCATTCACCTGCGAATTGTGCACAAAATCTTTTACTCTACGACAAAACTTGAAAAAGCACATCAAAGCGGTGCATAAACAAATTAAAGAACACAAATGTAATTTGTGTGGAAAAGTATTTTCTGCCAAGTTGACTTTGGAACGCCATGTGAGAGGGCATACTGGAGAAAAGCCGTACAAGTGTTCTAAATGTATTGCGGCTTTTGTCAATTCAAGCAACTTAATTCGGCATTCAAAAATGCACAATTAATTAAAAATTTCATTGCATTAACAAAGTTTAATCGCCAAACTCATGTTGAGAATGAAGAATAGTAAAAAGAGCGGAGTGTAAAATTGTACAGTAAATTCAAATTGCAGATATTTGTCAGACCTCATTCGTGCCCTTATCAGGTGCGTGACTTTCCTGTGTCACAAGGTAGTGATGGTGGTAAGGCTCGCCAATTTTGTATAATTTAGACTAACTGTGACATAAAGTTGTCAACCGTTTTTATACATTTGCACGCCTACAATGTCTATAGGCAAATACGCAAAAGCTAGAAACACATCTTCGTAACTGTAACACATTTATGAATTCATATGCCAGAGTATGTGTACTACAAAACAAATAATGTAAGGTGAACCACTATAAGATTTAATTTGCCGATGAACAAACCATATAAATTTGATATAATTAGTTCTGCAGGTTATTTTATGTTTGAGTAAGAAACAAATAATTTGTCTTTTTTATATACTAGCCTACATTTAATATAAAATACAATTAAACCTTTGAATTCTATATATTTCTGTACGCACTTTGCATCATTTTATAATCATCGGTATTGGCTCGGCTTTCAAAATTAACGACACTAGAGAGACTTGAAGCGTAGGTCGGTGAACACTCCTTTTGGTGTCCAAAATCCGCTCGTTGTCTTGATAATGATGATCGGACGAGGAATGACTTTGTGGTCAGTGACATGCTCGAGGCATATGGGTGACCATGTGACTACTTATAATCGCAATTGTTTCTGTTTTGAACCGTGGGGTTATGAACATTAACTGATGTCCGACGATGACACCAACAATTATGATAAGTATAATTCCGAAAATC
>JAQFXM010006924.1:0-12558 GCA_034693345.1 Entomobrya multifasciata | reverse complement strand
TTTGGCTATGTGCAATTTATTCCAAGCATATTAAAAATGTATAATTGCCGAATGTCTTGCTATTCCAATCTTTTAAGCCTATTTTATAATGCTTGTAAAAGTAATGTCATCGAAAAAGACTTGTTCATAATTCCAAACAAATTCGACCAAAAACCAATATTTTGATTTCAATATGTCACTCTATAAAATGTACAAAATATATGATCATGGTCATCTATTAAATATTGAGCCATAGCCAGCAATGCAGCCAGAAAATGATAAATGGCCTTATTTGGAGTTATGTACTATTCTAATTTTCTTTTTGAGTGTACAATTTAACTGTAATGTAAACATGTATGTATTTCACGGTGGTTATGTAGTACATATTTAAAAGTCTAACTTTTTAGTCGGCATGTCTAGTGAAAGAAAAATATATTAAAGGGTATATACATGGTAATGGTATGATCATGATCATCAAATCATCTACAAAAAGCACTATTTATGGGAAAAGATTTATATTATAATTACACGAGTGTAATTGAAAGTCAGTTGTTATTACTTTAAATACATTTTTTGTCACTTTGTTTTAAGTTGAAAGTAGTACACATGATATCTGTGATGGAAGTTGACTATCAGTAGAATTACACAAAAGATAAGATACTTAATATAGAGTATTGTAAATTAAATGTTAATTATTTCTTTTTGTGAGTTTTTTTTGGGGGGAGGGAAGGAGAATATTAAAAAGTACTGTTAATTCTAAAAAAAATATAAACAAAACAAATGATAGAACCTTGCTATTTTTTGCGCATATTTTCATTCATACTCAAGAATGCCATTATAGCAAACCATTTGAATTTTGTGATTCATGAATTTTCCAATGGGCAAACATTTATGAGAATCGCTCATTAAATGAATTCATGCAATAAATTGCAATTGCACATTAATTGGGCGCAGGTGTTAAGATTAACATCAAGACAATGTCCAATAAATAAAATGAGCCAATCTAATCTTCAATCTGAGCCAATTAAGATATAAAATTACTTTTGGCTGTGGCATATTTAGCACAGTTTTTCATTTAACAGTAGGCAAAGCAAAAAAAGTAAAATTAAATAGCCCCAAATCAAAAAGAACCAAAAAATGATTCCGGAAATAATACTCAAATTAATTCTGAGTTACATCCTCTTTATTTTAAATCCAACTTTGGGCACATCCGACGAATTAACCGATTCCGGAGCTATAATCGATCATAATTGGTGCTACATGTCAAATCACCGGAACCACGCTGGTCAAGCCAAATGGCCTTCCCAATGTACCTCTCGATCTACCCACCCTCAATCCCCCATAAACTTGGAACTTAAAGATATCATCCACCACAGCACTGGACTCGTGTTTATTCCAAGATCCAAATATTTATTCAAAAGATATGCCATTTCCTACCGTGGAAATACTGCCGACATAAAACCAAAAGCAAAAAACAAAGAAACCCTTGACCAAATGCAAATAACTTTACCAAACAATCAAACTTATGAATTCCACAGTTTTCATTTCCATTGGGGATCCAAGAATGATTTTGGAAGTGAGCATACTGTCGACTTGGAATCCTATCCTATGGAAATCCATCTCACATATTTTAATATAAAGTATAATGACATGACATCTGCGCATGACAAGGAAAAGGATGAGAGCTCAGTCTTATCAATTGCCATATTTGTGGATGTTACAACAAATAAGACGGCTATAACGTCAACATTTTTAGCACAGTTTAATGAATCTTTGAGTGCAATTACAAGAAAGAATGTGTATTTCTCTTTTAAGAAACCTTTAAACTTGACATCGTTATTTCAAAGTCCGATGGGCTATAGTTATATGGGATCTTATACGGGGCCTAACTGTAGAATCTGCAAATGGTTAATATTGGGCCATCCTTTGGTTGTACATGAATCACATTTACTGCCTTTTAGGAAATTAAAAATTGCGGAAGAAAAAAATAATTTTCGGTTTGTGTAAAATGGCAATGAATTTATGTAAAGGATTTTGGATTGGTTACTTTTAATATTATTTTCTTTGCTTTGTAGAAAGCTGCAGCAACTAAAACATCGCAAATTGAAAGCGTGGACATTAATTTACGACGACTAATTACTAACACGAAGTTAGCAAGACAATTTAAATTATAAGCCGTCTGAGTGTGAACGCAGTATTTCAGTTTAAAATCTTTTGGGGAGATTTGTGGAATTGATTGATTTACGGAAAGAAAGGAAAGCTGGAAGACGAGAGGGGATGATGTGGAAAAGTATATAATTTTTTTCTACATAAAAATGTAATTTGATATGCATATTTTTAATTATTTTTTTGGTACGTTAAGATTTTCAGCTTATCTTTGATGAAAAATTCAAATGAAGAGGGGTTTCGGTGGAGACGAAGACTAGATTGGACCATTGGATGGATATTTTGGAAGTGTTTCGCTGTGCGATTCAGCATTACAAATTTAATTGGCAAAGCAACAGTCGCAGCCGCAGTCGCGTCTGTTCCGCATTTGCATTGCTTTGCAGATAAATTCCTAAAAATAGTGAATTTTAAGATCATCACTCTCTGTATTTTTCTAAAAATTGATTAAAGTTTTAAGGCAAACTGTGTAACCGCAGATTACCATTTTTATGTACAAAATCTCATTTGCATATCATTGATCATTTACTACCAACTACGCATCCTTTTCGTTCACGACAATCGCAATCGACAGAGATACTCACTCTGCTTTCCTTGATAGTATTTATATGCAAATTGCAAATTGCAATGCTCTTATTACATGTCTGTCCTGACCTGGCTATTCTGCGACGCCGGATGCGATGGATTCGATTTATGATATGATAACTTAACTTAGAATTATCAAAGCCAGGCAGGCGGTATAAAAGCTGTAGTTAAACAAATTGTTATACACGACAGTCGCAAGAATAAATTTAGTCTAGTCAAAAAGCATACCCAAGCGTCGAAGAATTTTGTGTGCTGGTCGAAAATATAAAGTGGTTGGTTAAAATTGTTGGAAGTTGGAAGATTAGGGAACAGAAGAGTTAGACAGGCATACAGAGACAGAAGTTATCCGCCTAAAGATGGTAGACATGGCTTGACGATGGAGGACAACGCAGCTTACGACAGTTCCCTTGTACCTGTTGAACAAGTTCAGTTGGCTGAAGCGGAGCAAGTTGAGGGCGATGGTGACATTGTCATTTTAGACGACACTGAAGATTTAAGAATTGAGGAAAATCGTGACATTGAGATACTGGCAGTATTTCCACCACTCAGTGTCCAATATCCGCCACGCCATCGTCGGCGTCCCACGACGCCAGTGTTAATTGATCTCAGTTCAGACTCGGATTCCGATTCGGATATAGAACTTTTGGTTATTCGAAGACGGCGCTGGATTCCGCCTGTGAGACGTCCTGTGGAGGTGATTAATTTAGAGGAGGACGTTCCTAGTAGTTCTAGAGGGGGTGGTATACTACAGAGCATCAAACAGGAGGAAGGCGAGGAGGTGGAGGCGGAGGATACTGGAGAAGGCTTTAGCTTAGCATCGGTCAAAAAAGAATTATAATTGAAGTGACGTCATCCAACATTTTAAATGGCAATGGCTCAAATGGAGTTGGTGGTTCAGCTTGGTGATGATGGTCACTTGACAGGTCCGGAGGAATCCTTGAATCAGGGTGACATTGAAGAGGGTAGTGAAAGCAGCAGAAGTTCTACATCTTTGGTAAGCTCTCGTTTATATTTTCAACTAAAACGTTTAATTATGCAACTATGTTTTGTATAAATTTAAGGAATTTTAATTAATGTAACTTTTTTGGTGGGATTTCATAGGAGGACGCGGACGTAGCGATGGACCTATCATCTAAACCGTCGACGTCATCAAGTGATGCCTTGGTCAAGCGGAATCACCCTGTAAACTTGGTAAGCATTTTATTTGGCAGTTCAGAGATTTTTTAAATTTGAGTACTTTTTTAAAATAGAATTTTTTTTCGTTTTAAAGGCGGATCAATCAGGTGAAGTAAATCAAAGTGGTAATGGGGCTGCGGCTGCGGCTGTGCCTGTGGAGCGGGAGGGAGACGGTCGAAAAACTCAAATTGTTTATATCTCGAAGCCAGATTTCTCATCATTATCAGAAGAAGAGAAAATTGAACTAAGGGACCGAGCCCTTCGAAGGATATTCTTTTTGTATGAAAAATGTGACTTTCAGAAATATCAACCTCGACATCCTCCAGACTGTATCAAAATAGAGAATGGATACAAGACGACTATGCACGAAGATAAGGATGGCGTTCTAAGAAAAGTTATTTGTAAACCAGCGGAGTGCCGAGAAGCAGATGAACTGAAAGCTGATCCAGCTTACGAGTTGCCCCCAAACCCGACTCCGACATATTTGGAGCTTCTGTTGAAAATGTTGGCTGCTGGAGAAGAGAAAGATGGAATGATGCAGCATAAGGCGGGGGTGAAGCAGGAGGAAAAATTTCAAGGTCCAGAATGGGACACACAAGAGGACGTTGATGAGTTCTGCAAGAACCTCAATGAAGCCAATGACTTTTTCGATAAGGAGTGTGAAGAGAAGAAGGCGAAGGAAGCAGCCAGGCTCCTAGAAAAGGAAAACCGGAAGAAGGCCATTGCTGCGATGGTAGCAGAAATTAAGCAGGATGACCGAAAAAGAACTCGTCTGGCAACTGGCGCAACTACAAGAAAAAGTGAAACGGCTAAGAAGGTGGGACACAATTCCCGAAAATCTCCCAATTCTGAGCTACCACAACGGCAACAACGAAAGAGGAAGGGTTTCGAGATGGGAACGTCGGGCGAGATTGACTTGACTCCAGTGCCGGCATTGGTTAGGCCATCAGTGTTGAAGTTGAAGGCACCGTCTCCTCCAATGCCACGTTGTACTGAGGCAGGACCTTCACGACAAGCTGCTGTACAAGGCCCGTCCACTTGTCCGTTAGAAAATAACGCAGGATGGGTGAAAGGGGATGTGTGGGAAGTGGAAAGCATTGTTGATGTGAGGGTCGAGAAGGAGGATGCTGCTGGTAAGAGTAGGATTTTGTACAAAGTCAAGTGGAAGGAGTGGGCAAGGTGTGTTTCCTTTCCGTAATTTTATCAAGTTTAAAAAAACATAATGTTGGAATGTAATTAAAAATTCATGTGTGGAGTAATGTATTGATATTTTGAATTCTTTTTAGGGATTTCAACTCGTGGGTTCCAGAAGTAGACATTTTGAGCAAGGAGCCAATCAACAAGTTTTGGAGAAGGTTTAACGAAGGAATGACCAAGTTGAACGGTCAAACCGAGAAGACTGAAGGACCCCGTCTACGCAGTGGAAAATGGTATTTTATGCGATGAAATTAAATTGGAACACGCACTTATTAAAAGAATTGCGTAAACGGGAAGATGGATTAATTGAAATAGTTTGAATTGAATTGTTTGGATTGTGAAATTATTGATTAATTGATTTGTTGCATAATAAATAAATATAAAATCCCATAATCGTTTCCTTTTTTGTTATCTTTATTCTTATATTTAGCTTTCTTTAAATTTTAACCTTACAATGCACCTACAACGAATTTTTCTACTCATACAACTACTTGGCTTAATACTCAAAACATGAAGTGACCAGGCGTTTTCTCACATTACCCCAGTATGAAGCCCAACTGTTACACATTTCTGGCATTACAAAATCATAGAATAGTAATTTTTCTAAACTCTAAACGTAAAATTTTCAAGTTGTAAAGTTTTACTGAAGTCATCGGATATTTAGTTGATTGAATGAGGAAGCCCTATTCTAAATTCATTAGTTAACCAACACGGCACTGTGGACAACGACCACTTCGAGCATCACCATCACCTTGAAGCCTTCCAAAATTCTCTTGAGATGATAAGCATGCTCCATAAATTGTGTGTCCATTTTGGCACTGGTGGTAAACCTCTCGTTCAGGAATTTGTAAGCAGATTGGGCAAGATAAAAGGTCTTCATTGATAGCACCACTGACACCACAACTCTGATTGCTGGTGCTCATTTTTAATTTGATAAGGAAATTTGCAGGAATCAGCGTCGGTGTAAACTTTGTTGCATTTCTTGAAATTTTCCCTTCGACAATATCAAGAAACCTTTTTTACGGACATTTCTTGGTGACCAATGGCCAAGTAGAGGGGCTAAATTGAACTTCAACACTTGCTTTGGTGCAGTATCAATATCAATACCACCAACACCCACCACCCACGCACATCACAGTGACAATCTTCATCTTCTATCAATTTACTTCATTCGACCTAAGTCAACACAATTTACTTAAAACTGTGAAATTAATTATCCAATTCGCGTCAGTGGTATCCAAAATGGCTACACCGTTCCATTTCCATCAACTTTTTCCTTTCAAACGTTTATTGCCACAAAAATTCTTAATTTTTGTTCTAATTGTTGGTGGACTTTTAACCCTGGTTTTAACCCTAATTGTATTACCAATTGCAAAGATTTTTTCCTCTATTCCCGTCCCCGTCTCAGCACTAACCCCTCAGCAGTCAACCCAGGGCAATAATAATACCACCGAACTGCTTATCAGTACAACTACCTGTAAAATTCCAAAGTATCCAGAATGGAGTACAGAAGCTCAGAAATTGTTGCCCCTTAAATGTTACGACTTCTTTATTGGACCTCCAAAATGTGAAGAAAAACACCGTCACGCTTGGAGCTATCTTAAGGATTCTGTAAGTATACTCTAATAATTTAACTTTAAATTTAAAAATGTTAATTGGTTCTAGATAATTATTAATCATAAATGGTTTAAAAAATTAATTTTTGTCTTTTTAGCATATCCACATCAACTTAACCGCTGTTGTGGAGTCTGGCTACTCATGGAACTCAATCCGCTGCTGCTACCGCATAATTCAGAGGGTCAATCAAATTGTTGGAGAAGATGATATGGATGCTGACCAAACAGTGGAGCAATCAGACAAGTGCATTCCCATCAACCAAACAAGACAACATGTCAACGCTGACTTTATCCGGTTCAAGTGCGTGTCCACCACAATGCCATTTTCAGGGGATACCGTCTCCCTAGAGTTTTTCGCCAATGTGAAGCCGGATGTCGTGGCCCAAGCTAAAATGGAAAAATGGGCTTACGTTTCTAACAGGCTGCCCAGAAATGATAGACCTCCCAATGTTCTCCTTTTGGGGGTGGATACCATGTCAAGGTTAAATTCAATTAGGAACTTTGAGAAGTCAAGGGCGGTGCTCAAGTCAATTGGAGCTTTTGAGATGAAAGGACATACGAAAGGTAACAAATCAAATTTAATTGACCTTAGAAAATAATAATATTAATATTTGGTGGGTTTGATTTTAATAAATAGTTGGAGAGGTCACGTTTCCAAACTCAGTTGCCTTTTTGGCCGGATACAGTTTGCAACAGTTACGAGATTTCTGCTTTCGGAACAGCAGCGACTTCACCAAGTCCTTTGACAGCTGTCCCTTTATTTGGAAATACTTTTCCCGAATGGATTACCTCACAAGCACAATGGAAGATGTGGTTCTGAACACGCCGTTTAATTTGGGAAGGAAGGGATTTGTAGAGAAACCAACGGACTTTTACTTTCGACCTTTTATGTTGTCCGTAATGAAGCATTTGCCTAGGCCGAAGCACAAGTATTTAAGGTGTTTAGGCTCCAAGCAGCTGGAACAAGTTTTTATGGAATATATTGAAAATATGTTGGAAGTAGCGCAACCTTCGGGTACTCCCGTATTTGTACATTTATGGATGACGTCATTATCTCATGAGTGTGGAACCAGTCCGAAATATACGGATTGGATATTTGCAAAGCATATTTTGAGAATTAGCAAATTGTATGAAAATACAGTGATTATTTTCACGGGAGATCATGGGGAAGTGTTTGGAGAGTTTAGGGAAACGCTGCAAGGTTGGTATGAGGATAAGCTGCCAATGTTTTGGATTTATTTGCCGGATGGACTGAAGAACAAATTTCCGGATTGGGTGAAAGCACTGAAAACGAATTCCGAAAGGCTGACCTCCCACTTTGACTTGTACAAGACGTTTGTTCACATTTTGCAGAGTTTTGATAGGAAAAATATTTTGAAGGAAGAAGTTTATGATAGGCAGATTGGACAGTTTGGACAATCGCTTTTTAGGGAAGTTGAGGAAAATCGGAGGTGTAGCGATGCGGGGGTGATGGAAGGCTATTGTCCGTGCTCAGCTCCGAGAGATGTTGACATGAATAGTGAGAAAGTTAAAGGAGCCATTGCGGAGGCAATTAAATATATAATTGAAATGATTCCTGAGGATGTTTGTGAAACACCTGTGTTGAAGAAGGTTGTGAGTTCAAAGTTTATTCATATGGTATTGGCACCTGATGTGTATCTCGTTACCTTTATAACGGATCCTGGAAATTTTTTGTTTGAGGCGACCGTTAGGGATAAGGATGGGGATTTCCAGGTGACAAATGACGTGTTAAGAGTTAATCCAATTGTAAGGAAAGTGAATTGTATTACGAAGAATCCGTATTTGGAGCGGTATTGCTATTGTAAATGACAGTGGTGAATTTGTTGGAAATAAAATTATGTTGTAAAAATAATCTTATTTGGGATTTTTGTCGTAAATTATTTTTCATGTTTCATTTTAATTCTGTTAACATCTTGCTTACTTTTGGGTTTGAAAGCATTGATGGTGGCATTTTGCTGCTTGGGTCACTCAAAATCTGAAGTAACCAGGCGTTTTCTCAGATTGCCCCAACATGGAATCTAGTTAGATATGTATATTTAGAAAACTCATTGAATGGTAAATTTTTAAATTGGTTATCTAAATGTCGAATTTTCGATATATGTAGTCTAGACCTTTTCTAAATTCATCGAATATTTAATTGACTGAATTAGGAAGCATATCATATATACCACCTGCAACGTTGTTGTGATTTGTGATGATGAGTGATCACGAAAAGGCGATTTGGCAGGGCAGGTAGACTGTTCAGGTTGTAAATTGTAGAGATGAGTTTCTTTACAAAGTGACAAGTCGAATGCTGGAGCTGGAGCTGTTAGCATCTATCTCTGCGTTTGTTTGACAGCTGAGCTGTTTTTGTTCGGATGTATATTTTTGCCATAGTAAAATTTTGCTAATTAATTCATTTCATTAGTAATAAACGAAAAAAGATAATTGAAATCAAATTTTAATTGTTCTGTATCGTTATCGAGCTAATTACTTTGCTAAAAATATATAAAAAATGTCAGGTGCTACAATTGCAAGCCAATATTCCTGTTTTGGTCAAGAAGGTGACGGGGAAGAGTTCAAAGGCGATGAGGATGGTGATACTCGGGTAAACCACTTTATTTTTAAGTTGCCTTTAATGAAATCATCAGGACTATTCTAATTAACCATTAATGAATTTTATCTGAATTATACAAACAGCAATTAAAATACATAGAGCGCATAGACGGTGGTCTAAAGCCCGGTGCAAGGATAACCATTATAGGTCGAGTTCTCCCGGAAGCCGAAAGTTTTGATGTTGACTTGTGTGAAAAGGCGAGAGGGGACAATAAAATTTTACATTTTAATCCCAGATTTGGATATGAAGAGGATGAATACGACACGATTGTCATGAACACATTGGTCGGACCACGGGAACATAATCATTGGGGAGAAGAGGACAGAAGCTCCTACGGATTTACGTTTGAAAGAGATCAACTTTTTAAATTGGTGATAAGATGTGAGAAAACTAGATTCCACTTTGAAGCGCATGAAAAACATTTGACTGAGTTTGAGTATAGGAATGAAGGACCCTTAAGTTCAGGAAAATATTTAAGGATTTTGGGAGGAGTGGAAGTGATTCATGTTGATATTCGAAATTAATTAAAATAAATCAATTTCATTCGCACAGTTTTAAAATTTAAAAATATCAACACGTTTCTTTATTTATTTCGTAATAATTCATTCATTTAAAACAATTTTAATGATTATCCCGCATAACAATAAGTAGCATAACATCACAATCTGGTTTCAACATTGGTTATCTTACAGCCCCCAACAATTTTCAGGTACCTGCCAAGCTCCACCGGAAGTCGATACTTATAGTCCACAAAAGACTTTCCATCAACAGCCACATGAAATCGGTCCAATTCACACCAAATCTCAATTGTGAATTTTGAACCTTTCCGAAATGGGATTGAGGGAATGCTGTGCCTTTCTTCGTGACCCCAGCCTCTATTGGGAAACCAGGTATTGCGGACTACGACATTGACATCATTTGGAATATTGGATGGGTTGAAACGAGGGTTGAAATGGAATAACACGGCCTTATTTTGTGATGATGATGATTGGTCGCAGATGTCGACATTAAACCTGACAAAACATAAAATATTGCCACATCAAACTTAATTTTAAAATCCAAACTTGACAAAAAAGAATATGTTTACTTACCTGAGAGCATCCTCCAAAACATCGCCTTGAATGTTTATCTTGGCTCCCGGTGATAACGGTTTGGAAAAAACTTCAAAGTACCTCAAATCCTGCCACAAACACAAATATTAGCTACAAGCTATTAACTCCTCAAAAAATTATCAAATTAACTGCTCATTTAACGAAAAGTTTTCATCAATCTAACCTCTGGCTTTTGACCATACTCGCACTCCATTTGTGAATGAACAGCAATCCTCCCCCGAGCCATCCGTACCGGACATCCCTTGAATTTTTGAGGACAATCGAATTCCAAGCTATCCAAAATCTCTTCCAAAGCCCTATTCCTCGTGGCGGAGTTTAAATTCATTGACACCCTACACTGCGGACAACGACCACTTCGAGCATCACCATCTCCTTGAAGCCTTCCAAGATTCTCTTGAGATGATAAGCATCTTCCACAAATTGTGTGTCCATTTTGGCACTGGTACACCTCTCGTTCAGGAATTTGTAAGCAGATTGGGCAAGATAAGAGGTCTTCATTGATAACACCTGCGACACCACGACTCTGATTGCTGCTGTCCATTTTTAATTTGATTGGATGATTCTTCCAGAATTTCAAAAAACGTAACATTATCCCTGTTGGCAAATGAGTGTGACTGTTGTTGCGTAGGTTTTTTTTGTTTTCACGCCAACGCCCAAAGTATTTTTTTCCAGCTGGAAACGTCAGCTGGAAAGACGGAAAGCTGATGTACGAAGTAGCATTCCAGAAGAACATTCACCTTACACACCTTACCTCTTTTAATATCAAGGTCAGAGTCAGATGAAATGATTCAGGATGAAAGCACGAAGTAATGGAATTGTGATGTGGCCGACAAAAGAAATGCTGAAAACTAATATTTTTGGATTGGATTGGAGATAAAACTCCCAAATGCAATGAATAATGTTACGATTCACTTTAATAGTTTATAAAAATGATTTTGACCATAACTGAACCGAATGTTTTCAAATGATGCTATATTTTGGGGCAACTTGAGATTCTAGCGTGGTCACTTTTCTCTCTCTGTCTCTGCTCACGACAATCACGATCACGACGCGATAATACAATTAAAAAATGATTGAGTGATTCTAAGATGTAAGAACTCTCTGGTTTAAGCGCATTTCGCTGTGATTCAGTATAATTTCTGTAGAGCAATAATTAGCTAACGAAGAAATTAATATGCTGAGTTATACGTTTTCTTAAAAAGTTAATGTTTTAATCATACCATTTTATTCATTTTTTAACAAACATATAATATTCTGAAATGTGTCCACTGCACAGCATTAAGCAGTCACCGACATCAATTAAAAATTAGCCAATATATTAAATTACATTAACCTTCCTCCCTGGACATTTAATACACACGATAGTTTACTTTCCAATTGCTGAATCTATTTTCTTTATAAAATATCCAATACAAAAAATGCATTTCAACAACAACTTCTAAAATACAACCATGAACAGATAACTTAAAACTCGACTTCTTCCGCAGTGTCCTCTGGAGTTGGCTGGAAACAACTGACTTCCCCTCCTGGCCAATTCATTGACACATGCAACGCAGCGTAGAAGAGAAAGCATCCCACCACAAACACGATCAGCATGATAACCCGGAATTTCGCGTGCTGAAAAAAGAAGATTACTTAGAATTAGAATGGGCTTAAAGATTATCTACGTCAGAATAGTTTTGAGTAAAGAAACAAGAATTTATTCGTTTCATCTTTTGACTTACGGGAGCATCTCGATGAAATACGCGCATCACCGGAGGTGGCAGGTAAGTGCGAGGTGGGTTCAACTCAAGAAGTTCGTCCACCTTCCTCATATGGTACTCCATTCCCAGAGTGAACACAGTTTGGTAGAATATGAATCCACAGTAGATGCCAAACGTCCAGCAGCTCATGATTCCTGAAGGAATGGCAGCAGCAGCCATGATAGAGCCCACAACAAACAAGTATTCCAGCCAGCCGAAAAGCCAATGCAATCCAATCTGGAGCATGCGGAGTTGGGTGTTGCTGAATCGAAATGATCCCAAGAGAAGATGTAGAAGGAAGATGCCCAGGACTCCATACCCAAAATATATGTGCATTACAGTGGCGTCTGTCCACACAATTTCGTAGTCCT
>JAQFXM010006923.1:0-12560 GCA_034693345.1 Entomobrya multifasciata | reverse complement strand
GGAACGACAGATTCGAAAGATGAGGGGGAGGATAAAGGGGGAGGTGATGGGGGTGAAGAGGAAGGGGCGGGTAGTATGGATGAGGTAGAGGGTCAGCCGCCAGAGGAAGAAGGGTTGGCTGAAGAAGAGGAGGAGGAGGAGGAAACGATGGATGATGGAGAGCAGGTACAATTAGCACCAATACAAGCAGAGGAAGAGGCCATGGAGGAGGGTGAGGAGGAGGAGGAAGAAGAGAATGGGGAGAGACCTGGTGCAGAAGTTGAGGAAGAAGAGGAGGAGGAGATTGAGGAGGAAGGGGGTAGTTTAGCAAGGCCTTGTGCAATGGCTATGGGTGGGGGCGTTCAGACAAGAAAGCGAACATTATCCCATTCGTCAACGGAGGATGGACCAAAAAGGAAAGTTGGAAGGAGTGGTGGATCCAACGCTCAATCAGCAGACGGGCAAAAACATGACAAGTACTGTTGGGTGTGTCACAAGGAAGGAACTCAAGTTAATTGTAAACTTTGTCCGAGGTCTTATCATAGCAAGTGTATGAGTGTTGACTACCCCAATGCGAAAATCAATCAGGGTGACTCCACCTGCCCTTGTCCGGAGTGTGTGGTGGTAATGAATGCGGAAACGCTAGAGTTTAGGTCAGATGCAATGAAGCAGTTAACTTTGGATCAGCTGATGAGCCTTTTGAAGAATATTTGCCTGAGGATGCGACAAACACCTGGGGTGAGTCGAGATGTAAATGAAAAATAAAATATTTTATTACACTGGTGATTATGTGTTCAGTTGGGTTTTAACGGTATATGATTTTCTCTTCGGTTTACAGTCTGACCCATTTGTCCAGCCCGTTGACCCAAGTGATGCTGAAGATTATTTTGACTACATTGTTTATCCTATGGACATTGAGACTTTAGAGAAGAATATTAAGAAACGCTTGTATGGCTCCACAGAGGGTTTTCTGGCTGATGCCCAATGGTTGGTCCACAATTCCATCGTTTTCAACTCAGCCACATCTCAGTACACTCTGGCAGCAAAGAGATTGCTCAAGGTTTGCAAGCAGGAGTTGACAGAAATTGAAACTTGTCCAGAGTGCTACACAAATGCTCATGAGAAACCAGACAGTTGGTTTGTGGAAGCCTGTAGACGACCCCATGTTTTGGTGTGGGCGAAACTGAAGGGATTCCCCTTTTGGCCAGCAAAGGCAATGAAAATTAAAGACAATGATGTTGACGTCAGATTTTTCGGTCAGCATGACAGAGCTTGGGTTTCAATGAAGGATTGCTTCTTATACTCGGAAGAAAATCCGGGGGCAGCTCCAAAGAAGAATGGGGCGTTGATTGCTGCTATTGAAGAACTGACAGCACATGTCAAGAAGCTAAAGGACGTTCATGGTCCAGTTGTATTTGCCGGCCCGAAGACACATATTGGTCGTCAGCTTTCCGTTGAAGAGATTAGAAGAATGCTTCCAGAATACGTTCCTGCTGAAGGGAGTATGGGAGCTACTGAAGCTACATCATCGGGAGCCACAACTTCCTCCTCCAAAACCAACAATAATAATAACAACAACAACAATGTGAACAAGGTGCAACCCCCCACCAAAAAATCTCCCATGACCATCAGAATTTCTTCGCTAAAGACAAATCCAACAATTGTCAGCGTTTCCGCTGATAACACCCCAACAGCACCACCCACATCTGATGGTCGAGTTACCAGACTGACAAGGAAAAGCTCGGCTGCAGCACAGCGAAGTAACAATCCATCTGGAGAATCCGACCAGGACCAATCCAATGATGATTCTGAAGGACAACGGCCTGTAGCTGAAGCTGTAGCAGAGTTGAAAGAAGAAGAAACGAAAGAAGAAATTGATGAGGCTGAAGATAATAATGACAGTGTACCTGATGAGAAGGAACAGGACGAGACTGAAGAAGGTAGTACCACGACGGTGAGTGCAGCAACCACTGCTGCTCCAGCTCATCCTCCTCCTTCTCTTCCAAAAGGTTCTGAAATATTAGCCAGTGCCTTGGGAGGTGGTAGTGGGGGTGCTCTGAGGAGAAGCACTAGAGGAATGAGTAGATCTGGTGATGCAGCTCCATCAGAGACATCTTCAACGACATCTGCAACTCCACAGTTGGAAAAGCGCTTGACACGGGGTGCCTTGAATAAGGTAGCTCATTCGGATGATGGCAATAATGAGGACTCGGTTAGTGATGAGCAGCCCCCAGACACAGTTTTGGAGGCGATGGGGTTGTCAAAGAAAACAAGAGAGGGTACTCCCACCTCAGGTGGTCAAAGCATTTTGCGGAGTAACATTGTTATCAAGGGAGAACCACCAGAGGATATGGATTTGAGTGAAATGGAGTCTATGAGCGGGGGAAGAGTTCAAAAGCAAACTCATAACACTCTCATGGAACAACTTACTATTCCCACTTCTGTGAAACCGGGATATCGCTTTAACTTATCGAAAGATATATCCATATCAGCCGTAGAAGGTGGAATGGGAGACCAAGATGAGCAGCAGATGAATGTTGTATCAAGGAGTGTCCCGCAGCAACAGCAAAGGCGTATGGGTCAAGGAGGTCCACAAAGGAGTGTGCCACCAGGTATTCCCATGAATGCTGTAAGACCCAGGCTTCCAGTCAACACTGCAGTGAATGGCCAGCAAAGGGTGTTTACTGGACAGCAGCTACGTCAAATGGTGAGGAATGCGAGACCACAGCATATTCTGAATCCCAGAACTGGTCAGACGATAAGAGTGGCTGGAGCTGGTGGTGGTACTAGACCAGTTTCCATGCTTCCCGTGAGGGGTCAGCAGCAACAGTATCACGTTCAACAAAAGGGGGCGGGGCAAGGAAAGGATTCAGTTGTTGATCCCTCTTTAGTGAATCCGGTGCAAGGTCCAATCACACTTCCAGGTGGAACCATCACTGTTACCCCACTCACATCACTAATTGCTGGTGTACCCATTGCCACTTTTGACGGTGTAAATGGAGCTCAACAGGCTCAGCAAGTGGCTGTCGCATTGAAAGCAGCAAATGCTTCAGGTTCCGGAACAAATATAGGAATCGTTAATGTTCAGCAGCAAGGGAGTGGGGGATCAAAGGGTGGCAAGGCTGGGGGAGCGAACGCCCTTGCAACTGCACAACAGCGTAGAAATCTCATGGTGAGCATCCCACCTTCTGTGAACATGCACCTTCAAAACCTTACAAAGACAATGGGAGATCTTGTGAAATCTACGGTGGAGCAAATCACACTAGAAATTGTAGAATTTTGTAATAACCAACAAGGCAAGGCAGAAAACTCTAGGTTGCAGGTGGAAGTTGAAAAGTTGCAGAAACAGTTGAAGCAAGAAGCGACAGATATCAAGCATAACAATGGTAAGCTACAGAACATTGAACATTACTACAATATACCGTTACAAGCATGTATGCAATTCTATTTTCAACTCTTTTTGATTGTTATTCACTTCAGATATAGCCATGAGAGAGCTCCGCATGACCATGGAAAACGATAAAAAACGAGCCATAGCGGAAGTGAAACGCCAGATGGAGTTGGACAGACAGAAGGCAATAGAGGAAACCAAGAAGAAACAGTGGTGTGCCAGTTGTGGAAGGGAGGCGTTGTTCTACTGCTGCTGGAACACTTCATACTGTGGATATCCTTGTCAGGTATGTGCACTCTCGTTACACTCAATTTATGCGCAATTTATTGATAAAAGATTAATGGTTTTTGAAATGAATTATTTATTTTTAGGAGGAACACTGGCCTTCGCATATGTCTTCATGTTCTCAGAGCTCGAACAGTCGCACGTAAAACTGCTGGCAATAAGGACTCCACTTTCTTCCGGTTAAACAAGTAAACGGTTCGGTGTCGGTGTCATGGTCTAAAATATCACACTGCATTTATTCATAATTTTTGGAAAAATGACAAATCTTCTGTTTGTATAGTTTTGTTATTCTGGTTAGATTTTTTTTTCTATTTCGGTGAAGAACGTACATGTTAAAGTTGTATAAAAGTATTGATTTTTGTACGCATGAATCACACCGAGTGCAATCCAAAGCCGAGTATTTTTAGTTATGAGATTGTTAATTGTTAAGTTTAATTCTGGTGGATTATAATTTATTTGAAATTATCAAAGCTTGCTAATTGATAGTGTTTATATTGTACGCTTTGTATGTAACTGAACTTATTGCAGGAAATGTTAGAAAGATTGATTTAGCATAAAAAATTGTTTTTATCATAAAAGTACCATTTTGTTTTATTGATATTTGATGTCTACCTCTTTACTTTTAGAAGCATAATAGAACAGCATAATTTTTTCTATTTTAAAATTCATTTTGACTTTATGTTTAATAGTCTATGAAGTAAAACATACATCACTGTCAACTGTCAGCTCAGCATTTATATAAACACTTGACTCTTTTTTTGTAACACGGCTTTTTTGGTTGTACAGTTGATGCACTCAGGAGCATAATAAAAATAGAATTTAAGTTTATACTTTTAAGATGGTTATAATTTGTAAGATTTTTTATATACATGTTTGGTGTATGTGTATTTTGTGTAAGAGATCAAATGACTAATTGACACATTTTTGTCAACTTTATAATTTGTTTTTGATTGACGGGTGGGTGGGTGAACTTTGTCAATGAAAGCTACCAAGAAAAAAAATATACCATTTGTGCTGTTATATGCCTCCTCCTACATAATAAGTTGTAGCATAAGCATTTTAAGAGAGAAAAAAAATAGCAAGATATAAATGAAAATGAACATTGAAATTGGTTTAGAATAAAAACTGATGATGACGAATAATGATTACTATACATGATGTTGCATTTTTAGAGATATATTATAAGAAATGTTTACTGATTATTCTTACAATGAATGACAATTACTACTGAAGACTGGGAGCTATCAAAAATTATCTTTTTCCAGAGAGATGACGATGGTGAGGATGATGATAATGATGATAGTTTGTATGAATGAATATGAATGAACAAAAAATGAGATATGTATATTATTATTCCTGTTATCAATGAATAATATAATAAAAAAATAGTTAAAACTTTTTAAAACTGTACTTTCCTTTTACGTCTTGACTGATTATCTCATTATGCCCCGTCGTCACCTATTCATAAGTTCATAAAATCATGCAATTAACTTGATGAATGAATTAAAAACATTCGCATAAAAATCATGCAGTTATAAATTTATAGCAAATTTTCTTTTGAGGATTTTTTAATCATTTATTTATTTAATAATATAAGCAAACTTATACATTGTTTGGATAAACGGTAATTATTATATGTATTTAACTAAATTTGTTTTTTGTTTCAGTTTTTTTCTGTTTCTTTTTATTATGTCATCAGTATTTTTTTGATATTGTTTTTTTGTGGATACAATAAAATTGGGGATCATCATGCTATACATGTTATGCTTTTTTTGTTACAAGAAGTTTCATTTGTTTAGTACAATAGTTTAAATTATTAAGTTACAGTCACTATATTCCACTTTCGTTTTTTCTAACAAGTTTAAGTTTCCAATTAATGCATTCTAGTTGATTTTCCTTTTGTTACTTTATTCTCTAACAAGTAATCTTGGTATAAATAAGATGATGATGATGATCGTCGTTTAGTTGATGGCGTCGTTGTTGCTGCTGCTTTCTGCCTCTGCTGCTGGAGATTTTTATATAAATGCTTTCTTAACTGTGGGATTGCACAAGAATAAAAAACATGCGCTGTTAAAAATCAAGTGCAAAAACGGTGAAAATTCATTTTAGTTTTGGTCTCTCTCTCAAGTTTACTTAAGACTTTCTTTTTGTAGTGAAGAACTTACGCTTTCTTTTTTTGTACATTTTATCTAATAAGATGATAATTTTAGTCACATTCACATGTTATTTTCACAAAAACAATTTATTGTTGTTTGTTGTCTCTGGTCTGCTGGTAAAGGTGGCGTGGCCAAGTACCAAAAAAGGAGTAGAAAAATTTGTTCTTCCATTGCCACTTTGAAAACCGTCTTGGAATTCACCATTTTTATGATTTGTTTGTTTCACTATCACCACTACAGCTACACTTGTTTGTAAGAAACACAGCAATTTTACTGGATTATGATTTACACATTTAAAAAATAATAAGGTCGATGATGATAATGATAACGATAAATTATTAACATGTAGAGAAAGAGAGAGAGTGCGTAGTAATAGTGAAAATGGCAATGATGAGAAGATGGAAAGAAAGGGCAGCCTTGATCTCTTCTTGTTATTTTTTTTCCTACAAAAATTTGCGGAGAGCGGTATAAATACTAAAAAATGCACTGTAAAAAATTTGAAAATTGTTACAATTACAAACTATGATGATTTCTTGTAAGTTTTTTTTCGAGAAAGCAAAACCATTATTCAGTTTTTTTTCTTTGTTACAGTTTCTTTTTTTCTGTTCTCATCATTTTATATTTGAAGAAAAAAATTCATTGTTCATCAGACTTTTGTTTTGCAGAAGTTGACATTTAGATAAGATGCACATGTACGCGTTCTCCTCTCTTAATATTTTTTCTGTTAAGTTTTTTCAAGTTTCAAAAAGGACGAACACAATAATTTATATAAACAAATACATAAGAACAACAAACGATAAATAAATAATTAAGTAACAATAAAAAAATTAACCCGCTTGTTTTTCTGTTATACAAGTTCAGTTTCCGTTTTTCTTCATTCTTCTACGAGTTTTTTTGAATGAGGAGTACATTTTTTTGTATTTAAAATAACCGAAGAAGCAGTTTTTTTTTCTTTCAAGAGTTCACTAAAATCACATATATGAACCATGACACACATTATTCACTACATGTTTTTTTTATATAACTACACGCTGGAAAAATTTCTAAAATGTGAAAAAGTTTGAAATTTTATTTAAAACTTGTTTTAAAATAGAGGAGTTTTGTTTTGTTTGATTTTTTTCAAGAATTCTTCAAGTCCCACTCTTCACTTGCAGTTTTATTTTATATTTATTATTTTGTTGTAGTAAATTCCAGTTTTTTTCACTTCCACACTGGACAACAACATCAACGAACGAACGACACAACAAGTTGTTTGTTTTAGTTGAAAAAAATGCCAATAAAAATTGACACTTTGCCACTTGAACGTGAACTATAATATTTTATGACCTTACAGTTTTAATTAGTATACATATTACATTAAAACAATAAAATTACAATTAAACATTCTTAAAAAGTATCAAGTTTTTAATCACGTTACAGTAGAAAAAAGTTTCTAGGCTAGGTTGGTTCTGAACGTGCTAAATTTTTTATAATAATGATGATGAATTCATGTTGATTTCAAAAAGCAGACTGACTCGTTTCTTTAGACTTGTACAGTGAGTGTAACAATTTAAATATTGCAACTTTTTTGTAACGGTATAATATATAATTGTTTATCTTTTCTCTACACTTGTTCATAATGAAAGAAAAAAAAAGTCATCAGAGGAGACCAGCGACCAGAAGTTCATCTTAAGTTAATTTTTACGATGAGCACTGATTCACGGTTTTTACTTGGAGAAAAAGGGCCAAATTTTCTTGAGTGTTTCTTGTTTGATATTTTATTTTTTATGAAGGAATGTTTATAAGTTAAACTACAGTAGTTATAATTACACTTAGTGCTCGTCAATCCAAAAAAATGCTAACATCATCATCATCGGAGAAAGTTTTACGAGCTATATATTTTTAAAATATTAAATCGTAGAAAACTGTTCAGCAGAAGAATATTATGTTTGTAGAGTACACACAACAATGTGACAACAAGCAAAACACTAAAAAACAATGTAACAAGAGAGAAAAAATTGTAGAATAGTTCACAGTTTTTCCTCCTACACACCATTCAAGGCGCAGGCGTAAAAAATTGTCTACTGGCGATACTTGGTTAAATTTTCTTCTTCATTTTTTTGCTAAATGTTCACTGCTTGTGTCTATGTATGTACAGTAGAATATTTTTTTGAATTTCCATATTTCATGGACGATGATGCTGAAGATGATGATAGCTAGTATATAGTAAATGATGAAAGGAGGAGATTTTGGAAATTGAGTAGTAAATCTAAAAAATGTTCGCACGTTATAAAATCACCAAAACCACTCACTAACAAAACTGTTCATTTTCAGTTTGTGGGTAAATCCATCTTCAGTTATTCAGTTCATGTTCATATTTTTAGCTGGGTAGGTTGTGAATCCAAAAGTTTATACATCCGGAGAAGCAGAGGTTTCTTTTACTCGCGCATGTGATGGTGTCCACCGCCACGGCCACCACCTCTCATGCCACCGCCCCTGGGGGTATATTCTCCACGATCCTAAGAAAATAACAAATTTCCCAATTTAGAATACTAGCGAAATTAAAATTGAAATCAAATCTGTATTACAAATTTTTCTACAAACCCGTTGGTAAAAGTCCCTGTGGCCGCCACCATCACCACGACCATTAAAATGGTTTCCTCCTCCGCGTTCCATGCGGTCCATACCACCACCACCTCCACGGTGATGATCATAGCTGTTCCTGTTATCCATCCTATCCCCCCTGTCCCTGTCTCCATGATCCCTGAAGTCGCGATGATTATCCCCTCCTCTGCCACCACCACCGCCAAAGTCCCTGTCTCTTCCTCCACGACCACCTCCAAAATGCCCTCCACCATGCTGACCCTCACCTCTATCCATATTAGCGTAATGATTCCCTCCTTGGTAGCCACCACGGCCACGACCACCACCGCCGCCAAAGCCACCAGGACCTCCTGGTCCTCCATGGTCAAACCTTTCATTCACTGAATGAGGACCAGATGGCTGGTGCTGAACCACAGTCCTACGCTGGTCTTCCTCTTCTTGACGCTTCTCGTAGTGAGTGAAGTCATCAAAGATTGAAGTTGTGTGGGGGTAAGTGTGGATTATCTTCAAAACCTGCTTGCCCTTGTCATGTGGGACTTCCTGTATAGTGTACAAAAAAATTGGTTAGTTTTTAATTTTTCACTTCAATTATAGACTAAATACAGAAATATTATTGATTAAATTGCTAACCTGAGTGTCCCGAGAGTTTGTCACAGGCTTATTCTCATTATTCTCCAGACGAATATTCCTCAACTGCTGGTTGGGCACATCCTTCACATAGACCCACTTGACCTTAAACTGACCTTTCCATTTGTCCTGCGCCCAGACGGAAGAGGAAGCATTGTAATCAACGTGACTGATCATCTGAGCCATTCCACAAAAGTGACCAGACCCATTGACCGAAAAGAAAAGGAAGATCGGTCCTTTGCCATCACGTTCCTTCCAGGCATCATTCAACCGTCGGTTGCCGTGCTCAGTACTACACCAAATCTCATATTTAATTGACCGATGAATATCGTCCTCAGAGTAGCTTTTGATCACGAAAAATCGTGCATCTTCAGCGGAGAGGTCAAAAGTTGCGGGGTTGTAATCATTCTTCTTTGTAGACAGTTTCTCAGCTAAAATAACAACAAGAAAACCAACTCATGTAAGTAACGCTTCTAAAAACCATTGCATTAATTAAAATTTGGCTATATTTAATTGTAAATTACTACTAATTCCTAAATTACTCACACTCACCAGTAACAACTGGAGGGGGAGGAGGGGAAACAGAATTGTTGTTTGTATTATTAGCTGGATGAGACTGTGGTGGTGGAGGTGGGTGTGAAGGTGGCTGATGTGAGTATGAGTTGTGAGGTGGGTACTCTGGTGGTGGTCTTCCATGACCATGCGATTGCTTGGGCATGTAGCCCCCTCTGCCTCCACCCATTGGAGGACCATCATTGTACCTATCATTTCCACCACGAGGAACAATATCTCGCATGTCCCTATTATCCCGGCCATCTCTTCCATCTCGTCCATCCCTTCCGCCGTCTCGACCATCGCGGCCATCTCTACCATCCCTGGGATCTCGTTCCCTAATATCCCTGTTGCCCCTGTCTCTCTCGACTCTATCCAT
This sequence comes from Entomobrya multifasciata, assembly GCA_034693345.1. Classification (NCBI taxonomy): domain Eukaryota; kingdom Metazoa; phylum Arthropoda; class Collembola; order Entomobryomorpha; family Entomobryidae; genus Entomobrya; species Entomobrya multifasciata. The sequence goes on along the minus strand of JAQFXM010006923.1, from coordinate 2,608 downwards.
TCTATCAATGGGAGCCGATTGAGGAGGTGGTTGCTGTGGTGGTGGAGGTCCAGGTTGTGGAGGTGGAATTTTGGGTCGTTCCCACGCTGGCGGTGGGTGCGGTGCTTGAACAGGAGCGGCAATGGGCGCTTTGGCCACAGCTCCATTCTTACTCTCCCAAGCACCAGGAATGATTGGTGGAGGAGGCATTCCAGGTTTCTTCTTCATGATAGTGGTCGGCTTAGCCGGTTGAGAGGCAATGGATGCCCATGTAGTCTTTTTAGATCCGCCGCCACCTTGCATCATTTCTTCGTCACTTCCTCCATCTCCTCGGAGGCTTAGTCCACCCATTCCCTGTTCCATCATCTTAACACTTCTTTCATCCCCACCGTACATCCCATCCCGACTACCCCCATAGTAGTCGTCGTAGTGTTTACGGGGTTGCGGCCCACCCCAAGTTGAGTAATCTCCACCGTTGTTGTATCCTCCTCCGTAACCGAAGCCGGGGCCACCACCACCACCGCCCCCGAAATTGTTGTATCCTCCGTTTCCTCCAGCTTGTCCACTAAACATAGCTTCTCCTCCATAGTGTCCTCCCTGAGAATCATGCATTCCTTGGGAAGCATAGTTGCCCCCTCCAAGAAAGCCCACGTCCCCGCCATTTGACCAGGGTCCATTTTCGTTTACTCCGAATGGTGCTTGTTGTTGTTGAGCTTGAGCTTGATATGGGAAAGCGCCATAGCCATAGGACATGTACGGGTCATTAGCTTGTCCATAACCCTGCAAAAAATTAGAACCCCATTTTAATTACTAATTCACAGATAACAAGTTACAAGACTTCACAAGCTCGTTCTACAATTTACTTACTTGATGATGCTGCTGTTGAGCTTGATTTCTCCATGAATCTACTTCTTCATAATCTCCACCTTTGGATGCATTGTTCGAAACTGCAAAAGTAAACCAAATTACATTACTCACTTGACATAGGCCAACAAAAAATAAATCAAAAGAAAATGAACACTAAACAAACTGCAATGCATGTAAAATGCTCTTAAAAATTACAACTAAATAATTCAAATTAAGTAAAAAAGGAATTGGTCTGATACGTACATTTACTTGACGGCGGCTTACCTGAGTTCCCTGGACCTTTACCTCTCTGAAAAGTTAAGCAACAAAACACACACACACATTAGTTAACCATCCTATTCATATTCATTACGTCTTTAGCATCTTCAATTTTACAATCAAATGCATCTCTCAATTCAGTATTTCCTATGCTTTACATACCTGGTGGTCTGACACGCTTGTAGACATGAGTAAAACTAATGTAAAACACAAATCACGTCAGATACAAAGTTCTTCAAAGTTTCTTAAATTCTTTCACTTTTTCTTTAAATATCTTCAAAACACTCTCTTCTCTAATCACTTGTATTTTCACTTCCAAAAAAATACACTGTTTTTCTTTTGATGCACTTTCCTTACACCTCACCTTTTCCCAAAAGAAATTTCCTCTTCTAAAATTCTTCCCGTGACGTTCCTCTGTCACAAAAATTCACTTTAAAAAAACCTTTAAAAAAATCTTAAACACCTTCTTCCACCCACACAAAAATCCAAATCCTCCCCACACTTTGTTCTTCAAAAGTCTCCTTTTTCTTCAAAAAAAGCTTAACACTTTTTTCTCCTTTTTTCACACCATAAAGCACTTGTTTTGTTTACACAAATAGACAATCGATGAATAATACAAAAAACCCAACAACAATTACAAAATTGTTGTCCATACAAAGTTTACTTTTTACTTTACACAACCTTCACCTTCCACACCGTTTTTTTTTCTTCAAATTTCACACTTAAATGACACCTTAAAAACACACTCTTTTCTTCTCACCCCTTTCACTGTAGTAAATTCACCTTTTTAAAAAAATTGTTCCTTGTTTTAAAAATAAAGAAAAATAGTTTTAAATCAATTGGCTATTATATTTGAAGCAGGAGAGGGTATTAGATTTCCTGTTATGATGATAGAGGAGTAAACGAAGAAGGAATGAGTAGGAGGATGACTATGATAGCCTGTGTGACTGTGTGTTGAGTAGTCAAGTCAAAGCTTTTTTAGAAAAAAAAATTGTGCATTCAGATTCAACATTACATACATTCATCCATATAAACTTTAATACATTTTTATACATTAAGTTTAAAAGTGTGTGTATTGCATACATGTTTATCGTTCACTCACACACATATAATATTTACGGTGACTCTCTGAGAGAGAGAAGTGAATGAACATAAATGGTAGCTTAGGGGAAATGAATCAAAGTTAAAAGTGTACATTTTGAAAATAAGCAAGAGTGAGAGTCATAGTCATAGTAACAGTCATGTAGGCATTTTTTTATATGAGTTTTCACGAGAAAAGATTCACTTTACATACTAGGAAGGCTGACGATGATGGTCGTCGTGTTTTTGTAAAGAGATGTGATATTGATGATGATCATGAGAAGGAGAAGAGGAAGATGATAGGATATAGTATTTTTTTGGGGAGTTCTACCGAAAAGTTGTAAGGGAATGCCCACAAAAGCAAAGTAACAAAAGCATAGTTACAAGTTGAAGTTTACGCACAGGGGATAGGATTAAAACCGAC
>JAQFXM010006922.1:0-12562 GCA_034693345.1 Entomobrya multifasciata | reverse complement strand
AATAAGAAAGATTTGCTACTATCGCTTTCTCAATTTCTTTAACAAGATGATGTGAAATCCATACATTGTTATGTTTCTTTATAAAGTAAGACTCGTTTAAATATGTAAAAAGGTTCAAAGCATCTAGAAGGAAAAGTTCTGGTTTTCTGATAATTGCTGGAAACACGGTGAACTTTAGATTTACGTTTTCAAAATTATTAAAGACAGAATGACAAGTCAATGTTTCAAAGTCGGACTGAAACTGGTTCAAATTCAAAGACTCGGTCGTTAAAGGTGTTCCTATACTTGTTGGTATTAAATTATTTTCTAGTGCTAATGTGTTAGGTTTTTCCATAGCTAGGCGTCTGCAATATAATAGAAGCAGTACTGAAGCTATTATGTCCATACCTATTTTTGTATATCGGGTGTCGAAAGTTTAAAAACCAAGACGAAAATATGAATTTGAAAAGTTAAAATCTAAAACTATTTAATACACATAAATTTCTAGTGAAGACAATGCCAATATTCTATTCTCTTCAAATATAACGCTTTTATGCCAACAGAGAAAGTATTTTGAACTCTTACGTTTGTATAATTAAAATGTATTGGATCAAAAACTACCTTAATGTGCCAGTTTTATGATGTACCTTAAATTACTTTAATTCTGCTAGTTCTGTTCTGAGCTGCTCAACATTTCCCTACGATCTAAAATGACTATATTTACACTATTTTTTCTGTCAGAATTTAAAACACAAAAGCAACTCTAACGGAGAACATTTTCAGTTATTTCTTAGAATACCAAGATCCACCTTAATCAAATAGATTTAAGCATCAAACTTCACTAGCAACTTTTTATGTCCACGTTAAATTGGAATTGTGACTTACAAAATATTATCGGAATTTTTTACCTATTCTCAATTACGAAAAATTGTAAAAATTGTAATCCCAATATGACTTTACTGAATTCTGCAAGTTCTCGTAGTTTTCTACGGGCATCGTTTGATACTTCGAAGAACATTTGTTTACATGTAGTGTTCAGTGGATTAGGCTAGCTATTTATGAATCAAAAGACAAAAGGAGATCAGTTGACCTAAACCTGTTAAGTGTGCAACTTAAAAAGCAATACTTATATTTATGTATCGTTATGATAAAGAATAAATGAAAGAGGTTATAGTTTTCAAAAAACCCTCGCTCCACTAAAAGGATATTCTGGCTGAAAAATAGATTTGAAAAAAGTAGTTTATTGGATAAAAATGATACGTCTTCAAGCGTCCTACTTTAGTATTTACATAGATAGACGAATGAGCTTTCTTTTTTAACCAATATGGTAATAAATTTTACCGGAGTTATAAAACACTTAGTTAATGTGAATTTATCAAAAGTACAACCTATTTCTACTAAACCAACGTCTTCGCTAAGGTAATTTACTCTAATGTCTAGTTTAAATTTCAACAGTATTCTATATATGTCAAAATAAAATTAAATAGTTTGTAATGGGAATATTTTGCTTAAGGTAGAAAACATCAGTTAGCAACGCAGTAATAAAAGAATAAATGTTTAAGTAATGAAATAAATATTATGGTTTTGTCAAAAGAATAATGATGATAATGTTTAAAAATTGAAGCTTAACCTTTTGGATTGCACATATGTCGTATTCGTACAGACCGATGAGATAGCACCACGTCGATGAATTTCTGGTGATACAGCTGAACTACAGCTAAGTATACATTTAAATGACACAATCATACAATACAATTCAAGGCAAATAACTGCAGTTTGTGTAAAGAAAGATTTTGTAGCTAGATTTCTCAAATAACACGGGTTTTTATTTACGTTTAGTGCAATCTTACTATACACTCATTTGTTTTAACGGAAAACGATTAGTATATGCATGCAGCAAAGTTGAAAATGCTGGATACTCTACTGCTACCTACACTTAGAGTCTTCATAATAGAATCATTAACATGTTCAAAATCTTGTGGTTTCGACGAAATTGCAAGTCATTCTTTTTTTTAAACGAACAACGTACTTGTACCAATGTATCAGTTTGTGAGGTGGAAAATACAGTTTAAACTAAATCCAAAACCATGATAAATTTCAAGGTGATATACTTACACAACACAAAAAAAGTTCACAAAGCTCATTAAAATGTTCTAAAAGCTGCAACAGAAATTAATGTCAACATTTCATTTAGACAAGTAACTTGCATGAGGTTTTTACCTGATTAAAAATACCAATGGGCATCAAATTTTAGAAATTGTAAGGTTTGAAGGTCGTAGTTGGATTTTAAACTCGGTGGTTTGTTGGCATAGGGGAATATAATCGATCACTCGATCGGTTAACTTTAAGACTTAAGCAAATTCCAGCACTATTGTCTTGGTAAAGTTTTACTGGAAATAGTCGCAAATATAAGAATTCATTTAGCAGATCACGCTATTCCACCGGGATAAAAATCCTAATATACTAATACTAATACTAATATCTATACTAATACTAATATGTATACTAATACTAATTGCATAAAAGATATAAAAATACTAAATTAGTTGTACTAATATTTAGTGCTAACGCTTTCACCTAGTACTACTAATTTATTCGTTAAAATAATGTATGCCCACTAAGTTTTCAAATCAAGAGGCTATTTTACAAATCCATCGTAGCAATCCACATTAAACAACTGTCTTTAAAGATGCACGCAACCTAGTTTCTCATTAAATTCAAATGGAATATATTTTAGATTTTAAAATCAGCATACGAATTTTTTTATGGACTTACTATTGCCGAAGCAGAAACAAGTATGGGCAAATAAAATTTTTGTAAACTCATTATTTGGAATGTCAAAATTTATTTTGGGTTACACTTGACGATTGTGAAATACTTTGATTATGCAAAACTAAAATGCGTAAACATTTCTAAAGAACAAAATATCGTCAATCTTTCAATTATTATCGGCTTTGTAAAATGCGTTTATTATGCACATTGTATTGGTTTACATTGGCTCTGAAAGATTGGACAGGAAGCAAGCCATTATTTTGCTGTAAAATTAAAATTTACTGGTCTCCCCTATATAGTATCCGTTTAGGATTGATGACTACTTAATTGACAAAGTGAAGTTTAAGCACAATCATTTGCTTTAATGAATGAAATAATTACAGGAATTGTTTTGCTCGTTAAATTTGTAACGTAAATACCAACTTTTATCACCCAGTCAAATTTTCCCAACAAAAAATACAAATAGCTTTTAGTTGTTTTAATGTATCTTTATTGTCAACTTGAAAGCATTCATAATCAAGTGTTGAAAAATATTAATATTTGCGTGTAAGAAGTTCAAAGTTGATTATGGTGGTAGCACTGTCATTCGTAGTAAATTTAATAGGTTTACCATGCATTTTATTATATTCGAGTGCACACGGAGTTAAGATTCAGTTTTTTAAATACCAAAACTTTACAGGTAAATAATACGATATTTTTGTGATTGTGTTCATTCTTGTAGTAAATTAAATGGCTATCGGTATTGCTGTAGCGCTTATCGTTCTTAAATAAAAATTGTTTCAAAATACTCCTACTCTAATTAGGACTGGTTTTGGAAAGTAACTCCAGTAAAGAATGTGTGAAGTTTCCGTACAATAAATCATCACAAGTGAGTTCCGTCAAAACAGATACATGTTTCATAGCTTACAGTAGCCCATTTTGTAAACCAGCCGTAAGCAAGAAATTTTTGCCCGGAGTTGTTCATGGACCCCATGTATCTGCGTAAGTTCAAGTAAATATTTAATAAAAAGTGATTGGAATTTATAAATGTTAAACAAGGCCAATAATTTCTTGTGCCTTTCTTTTCCACAGTATTGAAACGTTCCATTATATTGGCTCACTTCACACCTGTAATGAAAAGGAAGGGAGTACTCAGCTTAATCTTGATATAACTGAGCGACCTTTCTTTATGAATTTTAATCCTGTGGTTTTAGAAAGCTACAAAAACTTATGTTCTTGTGTCAACGTACCCCAATATGTGCAAAATATGTCATATTGGTCGATTGACAACCACCATAATGACTTATTAGCCTATTATGAGAATGATTGTTCAGAGAAAAAATGGAATGCTAAGTTTATAGTAGCCGGACACAATTGGGATACCAGAGCTATGTACGTTCATAACAAAACGGATAATGTAACCAACAAAATGTACAAAATTAAATCGTTTGGACCAAATCCCAATTCCACCTACTTTCAGACTAGCTGCCGATTGTCTTCTCAAATCACAACAAAATCTCCTAAACCGTTGAAAAGTACAACGGAAACTTCAATTGACATAAATGCTGAAGTTAATAAGCGGTTTGAAGTAATGACTGAACAGTTTATGCAGTTGCAGACAAAACAGAAAGAGGACTTTGAAAAACTCTTCCAAATGAATAAAGAGCTACAGCAACAAGTCGTAAATTTGAGCGCTGAAATTAAATCGGACTTACGTCAGCTTTTTACTTGAATAAACCTCTTATATTTCATAGTTGATTCAAAGGTTGGTGTTTCTAATTATTTTATTTTGTCAAGTGTTCATAAAGTTCCTATAAGTTATTCAAAATAAACTCGACTGGTTGAAATTTGAGGTATTCCGAATATATTCGTTGACCGAATATTCTACACAAAATGTGAGTTTGTCAAATAAGGAATTATCCATGATCTAGACGAAGAGAATTTCTGACCATGCAGGCTTACAGCTTGTTTTGTAATTCTTGCCTTTTGTACTAACTTTAAATGTATCACAATTTTAACAGGATATACATTCACTGCCCCCGAATGGGAACTTTGATTTGCAAACAAAAGTGACCAAATAGTGTAAATGAATAATTGGTTCTATGTTTAATAAAACCTATGACCTAACCCAAAACGAAACATAGTTTAATAAAATCCAAAATACCATAGTGATAGTGTTCCTGATTCTCTGCAAAGGCAAATATTCAATTTCGATATACCATCAGGATTTTTGAGGAAAAATCTCATTAAACATGTAATTGACTTTCATTGAGAAGAATGAAAAAAAAATCTGAGAAACTACCAAAAGCAGCATATCATGAGGTTAGGATGAACTTATATGTACGATTATGTACTAATTGTACGTTCATGAACGTGTTTTCTCGTATCGTCTCATATGTTTAAGTTACTGTCGTTTTAAATGTATGCGACCTCCAAATTTTGGGTCAGGGGGTTAATTGGGGTCAGAAAATAATTCCAAAAAATGGTCTTCACCTAAATTGCATGTGTAGTAAGTTTAGTGTCGAATAGTCAAATGGTTTTTGAGAAATCATGTCTACGGGCCAACAGACAGACACACAGAGAAACAGGATCGAAATCTCTGTATTTACCTCTTATGGGACTTTATCGAGTTCTGTAGTTAATGACGTGTTTTCAAGCAATCAATCTGCGTTATAGAAGAATTGTGTAATTTAATTTTAAGTATCTGACAGGCGCTCCAAATTTAAATTTATTAAATTTATCAAAAAGGTAAAACTTCTTTTAAAATTTTAGTTCAATTCCTTTATATTGGCGTCCTAAAATAAGCTGCCATTGCACAGCATATTAATACAAAGCTTTACCATGTACCCTGGTTTACATTTTTTGGAATGACCAAATTGCGCAATAATATCCTTTTATTACTATTTTAAATCATGTTTAATAAGCATTGATTTTATGCACCTGATTTTTTGAGGTCGCACGTGGAAAAAATATGGGCAGTAAAATAAAGCGAATAGAAAATTTACTACAAACTTCAGTTGGGTCTTACGCCCTTTGACTTCGTTTCTACTTAACTTAAAATTTTATTTTTGCCTGAAATTCCCCTAAAAATTGCAAGTTAATATTAAAATACATTTGAACAAATAAAATTGATTTGAACAAATAAAATTGATTTGAACAATTTGAATTATCATTTTCCGACTTAAAAAGTTGTTGTTACCTCAAAATGGGGAAAAAAGAAACAAGTAACAACCATTTCAAAACAAGCCTTTCCCATTTTTCAAACGTTAGCGCTTCATACCTTTGTATTTTGGTACGTTCCCAAACTTCCTATAAAATTCACCCGTGATTTTAGCGCAGTGAACTTTAGTCAGTCACCATTACAATGATGTTTTCTTACCTTATCATTTACCAATCTATTTCTTCATGGAGTCATCTCCGGCGTTCTTGTTCTATACTATGGCATATTTCAACAATCCAACCATCTTTTCGGATGGGAAAGACTTATGGTTTTGTCAGTTGTTTCCTTCGGATTTACGAACTCTGCTCTTTTTGGATATTCCATTTTAAGAATTAAAATGTGCATCATATCTTCGCTTAGTGAATTGTTTAAATTAAAACGAGCTCTAGTATTATCAGGTAATAGTTTTTCTAAATCATATTTCAAAAACGAGTTCAAGGTTTCACAATCCAATAATTATTTTTTCCAGGTAATATTCAAGAAACCGAAAGAGATCTAGATGTATATGGAAACATAATGTTAATGACTGTAATCATTTGTGGTGGATTTCCTTTTGTTTTAATCTTGATTACACTATATATGGGTTATGACGCCATAGATTATATTTTGGTAAATATTCTGGATAACCGAATGTACCTGGACATCAGTACGGTGTGCTTTACAATGGGTTTACGCACAGTTCTCCTATTTTCCGCTGGAGTAGAGCTGTGTCGAAGTGGAAGCTATTTTCTGTGCTGCTTCTTTGGATTTGCGGATAATTGTACGAAGATTTCTGAATGCATGAAAAAACTACGATTCCCTATATTTGTGTATTCATATACTTCATTAGGAATTATGTATGGAAACATTCGAATTTGGTTTCATTGGTTCATGTATTCGTTAGAGTTTACGGTTTTCTGGGGCACTGTACTGTCTTCTTATTTTGTTATTAAATGTTATGAAAAAGTTACATTTGTTATTTATTTGGGTGCGTCAGTTGGTCTATTTGTATGTGTGTTTATACAAGTAGCATTCTTGCCAAATGTTATAGACGCAGTTGAGCTGGTGAAATATGTTGTGAATATTCAGAGAACAAAGATTTCAACATTTTAAGTTTATAACACAAATTGAACATTCTAAAGTGAACCAGGATTAAATAAGCACAGAAATTACTTTTCAATGTCGCGTCACCTTTATCTAAGTTTATGCCAACTTTGACGGATTATTTCCTGCCATGGATTCCTTTTGGAAGAACAATTACGTTCAAAACAATTTATAATTTGGGTGACACTTTATTGAGATAACCGTTGATACGATTATGGAGTAAAAAAAATATTCAGCTCAGATTATTCAGATATGCTTACAAGCATGCATTATTTACTTCCCAGAGCAGAATTGTTTAGTTATAAATCAAACTTCACAAATTTATATGAACCAATTCTAAAATATATTGCAATTTAAGCTACCTGGTCTACACGAGAACAACAAAGTGTCAAATCAAAATGTTATCATTTGAAACTTTTATTTATTGCAGCTCAGATCAAATCATTTAGACAATCAATCAGAAATATAATGTGTGATTTTGTCCTTTGTTGGTCACGCACCTAAAAAACAACCATTGGTTTTCCCCAATATGTTGCTGGAGTGTTAAGTAACAAAACAATTACGGATATTAAAATACAATAAACCGTAGTAAACCTGCTCAATTAGATACTCGAAAAAATTCTTACAACTAAGAGAACAATTGCAATATCTAAAATTGAATGTCTAATTACCCTTATGTACATTATTTCTGACCTTTGCAATGAATGGCATTGCAAAGGTCAAATTTGGTACCCTATAATGAAGCATGGTAGCACAGAATCTCTACACGAGGAACAGAGTTCTAAACGTTTTAACCGTTTAGACGTTATAGAGAGGCCCCTTGATACATGTAAATAGTGAGCTGGGAACCCTAGGACCTCATTGCTTAAATAGAATCCCAAAAACGTAAAGGTTTAGGAGTTAGAGCGAGGGTCCTTAAGGTACCACACATAATACCACTAAAGGACCACAGGGGCTAATAAGCTTGTAGTGGGCTAGAATTTCCATAGTTTTTAAATGGCAACTATGGAGTTTATAAGGCATATTGATTGGGCTAAAAATAGTGCACAAGCGTATCAGAGCTTCATGCAGCGACGCAATGTCTGTCTGTCCGTCAGGATTTCGATAACACACAATCAAGGGGCATTTAGAGTAGCGCTAGCTAGTAAATATAAATGCTCCTTGATGTCTGTCTGTCCGTTTGTCTGTCCGTCGGCACAGAACTTGTATTCCATTAATAAAAAGGCAAATTCAAACACAAATGCAAGCATTAAAAACATTCCCAGCATTCACATTAAACAATTGATAAACATGTAATGACATATTATTGTAGAACAATAAATGCACATTCTGGGAAACTTGCAATGGCACATGGCACATTCCAGCACATATGTAATGGCACATTCCAGCACACATGTAATGGCACATTCCAGCACACATGTAATGGCACATTCCAGCACACATGTAATGGCACATTCCAGCAAACATGTAATGGCACATTCCAGCACAAATGTAATGGCACATTCCAGCACAAATGTAATGGCACATTCCAGCAAACACGTAATGGCACATTCCAGCACAAATGTAATGGCACATTCCAGCACTTATGTTAAACTCAAACTTTCTAAAGCACTAAATGAAAATGACTTATCGGTACTTTAACAAGAGGCTTTTGGTTGCTAGTGATGCTGCATGTCAACTAGTTTACAAATGGTAACTAACAAATTTCTCGAAAATACCACTTCCAAAATATATCCAAAAATACAAAAAAAATGACCAGAAATAAAAATGACAAAATGGATTTCATTAAAAAAGTTAACAATGAAAACAAAAGAAATCGACCTTTGGACATTAGTTTCGATATTAAAGAAGATTTATATTCAGATTTACTGCGTTCAAAAAACTACAGTATGTACTTCCAGTTAATATACATAGTATATCCAAGTGCTGATCGATCACAAACCGCTTCGATGTCCTTTTCCCCCCATTTGGACTACAGGTCTTCAGTACATCCCGGGTCTTCACATCAGCCACACGTACCACGCCATCTTCGCCAGGGTAAACTTGCACTACTGGTCAAGAGTCAAGTACTTCATTTTTAGGCTCTCAACAAAAAACTACTACGGAACCTACTTCTACCGCAGGTGCTTTGTCATAACATTTCCACCTTAGCCCGAGCGTGGGAATATATTCCCTAAGCCACCAAAACGTCTGCAAGGGCTTGCATCTCAACGTCAATTCAGAGCTGTCAAATACCGCAGGGGGCGAAGCAATGCTGTAGGTTCCAATATGAAAATCGAATGGCGTCCTGGCTTCAGGTGGCTCAAGGATTGTGACTAACTTAGTAGAAAGCAAACAGCTTGAAAAAATACTAACTAGTGCATTTTGATACGGAAATTATGACTATAATAATCCCACATGGTCACCTCAGGACCAATAAATGTGGTCAATTTAACGATTACACGCACGCGCTACTGACTGAACGCACGCTCAATATAGGAGAGGGAAAGTATATTGATATCGTTTAACCATTTAACCTTATTTTTTTGAACAAAACCCTTTCAAGTTAAATATCAAATACTTTTTGTATCAATAATAAATGTAATTCCAGATAAGGCATGTTAGCGTGTTTTTTAAAAAACGACTGGTTTTGGAAAGCAAATCTACTGATGACCAATTTTATCCAGAAATAAAGTAATTTAGTTACATAAACCAGACTTATTTCATATTCAATTTATTGAACTTTTCCTTTAAATAAGGAAAATAAGATAGAAAACTGATCAGGGAAATTCGATTGATGTTTTAAAAACAACTATGTGATGCTTTTAAATGTGTAGGTTCACAGTAAATAATAACGTAAACATTGTCTGAATTAGCGTGAATGTATTGCTTTCAGAAAACCTTAAAATCAGTGTATGCTTGTTATTTATATGAACCCCATGCCGTTTCTGTTTTGCAACTAACCAGAGAGACAACTCATAGTTCCATAGTGCGAATATTACCAAACTGCTAAATAATATGTTATGCTGAACGTAGCTTATCTAGAACATGCTTTGATGTTTAATTTATATCTGTAAAGTAAGTGATACTCATTCATTCTCAGTAAAGTAATGCAAACTCTATCATATCAGGTGATCATTACAATAAAAATGATTAAGAGAATTTAATACTGTACATTTATATATCCCACTTTGTATAGTCCATAGTCCATCCAAGTTTATAATGTAAAATTTTGTCTACTAAAATGGAAAATTATAAAATTATATGCTGTGTAAGAGATATCTGAGTAAAATTGATCATTTCTCATAATTTAGTGGAATCTGCCAGTGTATATTGGGTACAATCAAAAGTGAGTAAGAGTAAGTTCAACAAATAAGCAGTCAGCGGATGAGAAAAAGAATACTTGGACTCGGCTTTTCAAAACCAGTACTTCTTGAACGATGAAGATTTCGCATTTTTCAGTTAGGCTAACATTTTTGTAACACGTGAGTAAATTTTCAATTCATTCTTTACAAAACACATGGTTAATTTGATACCACGTTTCGTTACCAATTATAAACAAAAATTCATGAATAAATAGAGATTTTTACAAGTTTTCATAATTTTCAGGTTACATATTAAAATTCAGCAACTTTGGAAGATAATACCATGGTTGATCCAGCTAGATACAATGAAGCAAAAACAAGCCAAGTTTTATTTACCCAGGACACTGCGTTGTAAGAATTTAAAAAATATTGAAAAAAATGCAACTGTTTACTTTTTAAAATTATTGTTGTTGTAAAGGTTTACACATTCAAGTGAAGATACCTCTACGGATATTTTGATGCCACCAGAAAAGTTTCGAGACAAATCTGAGAAGCAGGCCGAAAGAGATGAAATAGCTATTACGTCAAAGAGTCATATTACCGCACCATACCAATCAAATAATTTTAAAGCTGACGACGAAGAAAACCAAGACGAAAAGAACTTTCTAGATGTTAGTAAAAATATAACGCCGAGACCACTAGATTCAAAAAGAAAAACCAATTGTTCAGTGAAACTAAAATTTCTTGCGATTTCTGGCGTTTGTGTTGTTGTAGGCATAATTGTGGGAATATTTACGTATTTACATTTACGTCCACACGATTTTCATTTAATCCTGAAACAGAGTAGCACAATTAGAACAGTAATTAGCTCGACTGTGCACCTGGTACTGGAAACTACGACTGTTGATCCGAATACAGTTGAAACTAAAGTCAATGAGTCATTCTACTCGTATAACTTTTTATAAATATTTCGTTTGCAGTTTATATAGTAAGTATAACTCGATTTTGTTATGTGAACAAGTACAAATTTAAAAAAATGAGCTTATATGTACTGATAATTTTACAAGAAATAAGTATAAAGACTTTTAATCCGAAACCATGCAATTATAAGTTTGTATTTTTCAAACGATTAATTAAACGTATGCCTATTTTAATCAGGTAAATTTGATGACCTTAAATTGGAACTTTAAATTTATTTGCCATTAAATATGCATGTTTAAAGCTAAATATACAAAATTACCTATATGACTAAAAGCACATTTCCCCCAAATATTTGGCTTGGATCTACTTTGTAAGTCCAGCTGATATACTGGTCTGAAGCACTATGCTTCTGTTTAAATGCATTATTTGACACTAGCATTAGAATCTATGAAAAAAGTATCTGAATCATTAACAAATATTTTCTATGTACTGAACTGTACGGTGTTTTATTTTAAAAGATTTTAACAACTGTATTTTCTTTCACTACCATATAATCGTGGTAGTAATTTTGGTAGTAATACCAGTAATTTTGAAAAATTACTGTCGAGTTTTAAAATGTACTGAATACACAACAGAATAATTGCCAAATTTATTCAGTATTACATAGCCTCAGTCATTTTTTACAAAAGAATCTTGAATAGATGAAATTTGCTCGATAGATGTGATATATTTTAAAATGATGTCACATCTATCGTGTAATTACATCAATACCAGGCATCGTAGCGTATGCAAATCAAATATTACATTTCGACGGCTAATTTACGGCATGACCTATATGCTGGCCAGAAAAAAATCGGACATATCCTACATGCTCGCCAGCATTCACAACGTAAGGACCTATATGCAAATATGAGGCAAATTGAGATTCTTCAAACAAAAGAAAGCCAGTAAAATTCTGCATATTTTAGCGTGCGGTTTTTGAATTTTTTGTTTGCATTCATGGACTGAAGAAGTGAATTGAAGCTTCCAAAAAGTGAATATCATTGGATTTAAAAATGCCCATTTCTCTATGCAACAAAAATTATAAGTATTTAGTAATCAAAATACAACTAAAAATATGAACGGTGTAACTATTAATTCTGCCATTGATCTATCTGAGTCATATTTTTGGTTTATTGCCTTGCGAACTGAATTCTCCCGAATGTCAATTGGTTTTGTTTTTAGCTCGCATGTAAAATTTGAATTTTTGCATATAGGTCCTTACGTCGTGAAAGCTGGCGAGCATGTAGGATATGTCCGATTTTTTTCTGACGAGCATATAGGA
>JAQFXM010006921.1:0-12563 GCA_034693345.1 Entomobrya multifasciata | reverse complement strand
AGCATATTCAATATTATTTTGGTTTTAGAAAACTCATCGTGATAAGTCATCACTATCATTTCAGTAAAATAAAACATCCAAAAACATTACGTGTTGCAGATCTGTTATCTTAGTAGAGAATTTTACGCAAGCTAGATTATAACTATGATTATTATAAAATGAAACAGTAATGATAAAAATAGACTGATAGATTTTTGAATAAGTGCACCTGTTTATGACACATATAAATATCTCGGTGATTACGATTTCTTTTCACTTTCTACATTATTGTGTGCATCCAATACAATATTTTGGTTGATAATGAAAAGCTAAATGTATTTACCTTACATATACCAAAAAAAGTAGACAAAAATATGTTTTGTGGCATTTGGAAAACATTTATGACATGAATGTATGCACAGCCACACCAGTAAAATATGTACCTCGATGATAAAAGCTTTTTGCAGTGAAGATCGATGTTGGAAATAACAAGTCTCACTTCACCCCAGTACCAACCGGTTTTTCATTTTCTGAGATTTTAACGAAAACTTCTTGGATTATATTAATGTTTTGCCTTTAGATTTAATGTTTTTAATGTAATTAATGTATTAATCTAATTAATTTAGTAGGAAAATGCCAGATGTTAAATTGCATTGAGTCTAAATTAAGACGAGATAAGCCGAAAACCCGGAAATAGGAAAACCACACAACACACAATAAGAAACGAAAGAAAAACATGAATAGGGAGAGGCCCACGGAAATAAACTTAATGCTAGAAAGCGAAATTGCCAATTCATTTTGTTATGTTTCTTGCTTTCGATGAAATGTACAATTTTGTCATTTGTTTAAAAGTTTTTTTTTGGTCTTACCTCAATCCAATTTCTCCCAAAAGAAACTTCCGTTGGCTTGATTAAACTCGTTCTTTATTCACTACTGTCGTTCTTCGTTTTCTACAAACTCTGGGTTTTCCTGCACTAATGATGATACATTAAAACTGTCAGAAATTTTTACTCAAAAATGTATTTGTGAAAGCACACTTTCTCTTGTTAACTGAACTTATATGTAAGTGATTATAACTGATGGTCTGACTATTTACCCGTTAAGTCCTTCAGCCTGACTGATGAGAAGAAAAGGAGCACTTGTGGATAGAGGCAAGTGGAAAGACAGTTGGAAGATCAAAGAATGCTTTTTTCAAGCTTCTATAAGTTATCATATCAGTTCAGTTGTTGGTCAGAGAACATGGAATGGAGATGCAACAAGAACAGCCAACGTTAAAGTTGAAGTGACCATGCATGCTTGAGACAAAAAAAAATTGTCACGCCAAAAGCTTGGCTTATGCACATATAAAATATAATGGGGCAGTTAATACTAATAAAATGAGTGAAGCATCAATCTAAACATAATTATTGTAACGTTTTATACATATATGAATGTGTATGTACATATTAGTAAAGCTCACATTACGTTCAACATTGTACGTGAAGAGAAGAAGGGCGAGAGAGGAGTCTCCCGAGAAATCATTGCAGGAATACCCGGGCATTGGTGATAGGCTTAGCAAACTGGGTTGCTTTCTCATCTTTCATACGCCTTCGGTGTTGGAAACTTGATTCTTATTGGTGTACTGGGCGGGGTGTGAGCTTTTACCCTTTAACCGACCACGAGAAGAAAAAACTATTTATGCCACTTTTTCTCTGCTGTATGCTCAATGCTCGCTCACTCACTCACTCAACTCGTCGTCATCATATCATCGCGTTGTGCTTTTCCACTTTCCAGTCATCTTTACATTTCACCACCACCACCACACAACCACTACCGCTTGTTCTCGGATAAATGCAATACATTTTCACCGCTTCTCATTCTCATTGACACGTTGAACCGAGTTCTGACTGCAGAATTTTTTCTCAGCTTTCTCTGTCCCTTCTTTTTGCTTAGTATATGATATAAAATATGATTAGTACTTCACTAAAATGCCACATTGATGCTGTAAACTACTCTATATTTAGTATCCAATGAAAGTTAGTTTTGCAGAAATATGCTAAATATATGGATAAATAAAAAGGTGGTGAATGTTAGTTTTCTCGTTTCTTGTTGATGGAGAAAGGTTGTTAATTTTATGAAGTTTAATAGGTAGAAAGAGCTTGTAGTGAACACTGCAAGAGCTCAAGAAATAAAAAAGGTATTGATAGAAATATAACACAAAATTATGCAGCATTTAAATTTTTATTACAAACATGCACAATTTTTACAATAGTTTTGGTTAGATTAATAATTAAGAAGAGTACAGAATTGAATAAGTATTCCAGAGAGTTTTGGTAGATGAATTTGGTGATACTTAGCCGTTGCGAGCGTTGAATACTGTTACTTTCCATACATCATAGGACCATAACCTCCGTACCCCCTGTTAAAAAAGTAGATGTTATAAATTCCCAAATTAAAATGGGATTAAAAATTAAAATCTACTATGTAGGCTGACTTTGAACATGAACTTACATTCCAAGCCCACCAGAACTGGCTGAAGCCGATGCGGATGCAGAAGCTACGGCGCCCCCACCTCCATATCCAAGTCCACCAAGAGGATAGCCCATATAGTAACGTCCTTGTCTGAACAGCTTCTTGGCTTGAGGCAATGCTTCTTTGACTGGTACTAGGACTGCCTCCACAACATTTGCTTTGATTTCTGTTTCGAAAAAAGAAAGAAATTAAATGATAAAGTATAATTTTAAAATATTGGCACAAGTTATGTCTGAAGTGCAAATAGATACATAACGTAAATGATATGGCAAATTTTAATTTGTTAGATAACTTACCTGGTAGAATGGGTGCAGGTGAGCACTCAGAATCTGAGATGAGAATGGTTCCAACGACGAGGAAAATGGTTACAAAGGTAAACGTTCTGAATTCCATTTTGAATGATGTAAAGTCAATGTAATTGATACTTAGATCAAACATAAAAAGTAATGTGATTTTTTGAAGGACGAGAGGACTTTTCTCCGGAAAGGATTCGGTTTAAATGATGTCCTTGGAATGGAAAACGACCTGTTTTTATAGGTGCCCAAAAAGACAAAGGGGCATAAAAAGACATTTCTGGTTGGTTATCCAAATATTTCGTTAACATTTAGATGTTTATGGGCAGTGTGAACAAATTCTGAATGCTACTTTAAAATTGGGTATAGGAATTCCCAAAAATTGTTGTTTAGAATTTTTTTTAAAGGTACATTACTTTTGACGGACCCAACAAGTTCAAAATATAATGCAAGGGTTACATTTCAATCTTACACTTTTTATGTAAGTTTAGCAGTGCAGAGATATTTATAGAAAGCAATCCTTAACACATCGTAAGGTAAACGCGTTGGGGAAAACCACTTTTAGCCCTTCTATTCATGAGAAAGGTATGCAATATGTTGAGGAAAAGTTACAAAAATGATATTAGGGGTTTTCAAGATTTTAAAATGGATACATTCATCTCTAACTCATTCATGTATGTCGTTTATGAAGAATCTGAAATTACGAAAAAATGGGATTTCCATCACATTGAATGTTGAATGTAATAAAACAACATACAAGAAAAACTTTTGTACTTTCTTATTGCAATTTTAAATTCAAGTAAAATTAATCAGCGAATCAATATATTCATAGAATTTGAAAAGTAATTAAAACTTTTCTTTGTAGTTGGAATCTTATTCTTAAACGAAATATTACAATCTACTAAATTGATACATGGCACCATAAATCGAATTTTTTAGATTTTCCGTTTAAATGTCGTACCAGTAAAATTTAACGTTCCATTTTAATTGTTCAGTGCTAATATCTTTGTAGTTTGACTTGAAATTCCAATTTTTACAGATTTACCAATACCAATCAAGGAAAATTAAAATTTTAAAGTCCAAATGCCCTTAATTATTAAAACTGTTGTAGTGATATGCCGTAAATAAGTTTTAGACTACCAGTGTATTTATATGGCCAACAGGTCTTAAATGCCCACGCGTGCAATAAGGTTAATAATTGTGATAAATAGGAAATGAAAAGTTGAAAGGCAAAAATGTTGTATATTGTTAACAAAAATTATGAAATTTTAACTTATCTTTAATTAGTGCATACTGACTGTCTAGATCAGGAATCCTTAAGAATAATTATTTTTTTATTTTACAAAGGCTTTCCTCCCTCCAATTCTAATATAACCCTCCTTGGTCTAGATAATTATATTTTTTCGGAACTTCTTTTCAATTTGAACAGACGTAATAATTTAATTAAACATAGTTCTCACTTTTATAACAAAAATGCTACACGCTTCAATAAAAATTGAATCATTCAACGTTTGTTAGATGATCATAATGTACTTATTGAATGCACGCTATGCTATGCATACAAACTTTTACACATTTACGGATCTCACACCCAGCCAGTTGGTGAGCAAAGTAGAGAAATCCTATCCAAGCGGGGATATTCAAGAGAGTCGCTGAGTTGTCAATTGAAAGGAAGACCGACTAGACAGATTTTCATTCATCCTATCTCAACTCTCTGAAGTCGTCAGCTTATGGCTTAGCTGAACAAACAAACCCATAAACTGTTAATATTCATAGTAAATTGATGATGACGATGATGGATGATATTTTATGAGCAATTAAGAATCTTTCCCTTCCATTGCATCTCTGTAAATATATTCATGTTTCATCATAAAAATGGATTTCAAAGATAGGAAGGGTTAAACTACAAATTAATCTTGCATAAGTACCTGCATTGGTATTTTTGTTACACGTATGCATATTTACAAAAAAAATCACATATGTTTTATGAACACCGCATCTTCATTCACATTATCACATTACATGGATTTGAGGCAGCAGAATACACACATTTTTTGCATAAGGTGCTTTGCTGTCTGTCGGTTCTCCTGTTAGAAAGAAAGGTATGTGAGAAGAAAGAATGGAATGAAGCTAGCCTAAAATTGACGGAGATTTGTCAAAACATTTGTCATCATCATCACCTGTGTAGCTGGCTGACTGCTGGTTTAATTGTAAATGTAAAATCTTAATTAAATTTGCTTCAATGTTTTTAAAATCTAATAGTTTCTTAGTTTTTTGCAGCGTATCAAAATATATTCTGTTTATCAATCAGTGATTAATTAATGAGTGCTTCATACAACATTAAGTCAGTAAAATTAAAGTTTAAAGTTTAGTCTAAAAAGTTCACAGACAGGTGCACTGTGTACTGCTTTCTTTCGCTGGTGGGTGCTGTTTACGACACTGTTGTTGGTAAAAACACGTATTCTAACTGAATAATTTATAAATGGACATGAGAACAAGTTGCGTTAATTCTGACAGTTTGAACACTTATTATTTTGTAAACAGAGATCTACCATAGACAAGACACTCCCAAAGTTCCAACCCAACTTTACTAATTTGGTTAATTGCTGGAGAGGAAAGTCTGGTGTGTGGGGAGAGTAAGGATAGTTTTAATTTGTTCCTGTTCCTGATTTTGATACCACACCTTTTTGCCAGTTTGGAAAAAATCTTTGGATTAGAATGGTAATGTCTACAGTTAAATAGTCAATTAACATAGTATATATTCTATATTCTATGAAAAGAGAAATCAGTCAGTTAGGGAACTAGATAATTTGTGATCTTTGAAACCACATTGTTCAACATTTATTGATTGGGAATAAGACAACTTTTTTGATGCATTTTTGAAATGTTTGAAACATTGATGAATGCATGAATTCTTTTTGAATTTGTGAAAGGACTACTTTCACTCATATTGGAGAAATGCGTTGTGACACAGCAACATGTCATCATCAAGTCATGCCGTAGGAAATCATAACAAAAATCAGCTTGTGTATCTTATTTACAGAATTACAGTCTCAACTGTCAAAAGTGTCAACTCTTGGTTATGCAGCTGTCTATTTTAATTTTGAAAGGGACAATTCATAATTATCATTAGCAAAGTAGTTTATTTGTTTTATTTTTATTTTCTGGTTGTTGGTAAATTCACTTTAAATATTTCGATTTGGATATGGGTCAAGGTTCCAGTTTGAACAGGGAACACGGAATGCAGTCTTCAAATTCCCACACGCCAACTCGGCATTCTTTCAACAATGTAAAAACTTAAGTCTTTCCAAAATTTTAACATTTTTGAAGCTTTAGTCTGGTTTTCAGTGATTTATTTACTCTCATTTAAGTACTGATTGCATATTTCTATATTCTGTCATAAATATACTATTCACTGCTCATTTACTATTTTTGTATAACTATACTAGTTTAATTATTAATTGCGCTACATTTTTCACTGGAACAACTCATGTATTCAGCACAATCATGATTTCTCTACTTTCATATTTCTTCCTTATTTGCAGTTTTTATAAATAGTGCATGAATAAGACTTATGTAAAGACTTAAATATATATAACTCTTTAACCTTGTAATTATAATTCTCTTACAGCCTCTTAAACTTGAAGTTAAGCGAAAGCTCACAGCGAGGTCGGACCGAGTAAAATGCGTCGACTTGCATCCATCCGAACCTTGGCTGCTGGTATCGTTGTACAATGGAAATGTGCATGTTTGGAATCATGAGAGCCAGCAACTGATCAAGACCTTTGAGGTAAGGCTTAGTAAAAGTACTCTTGAGCTTTTATGCAACATGGTTAATCAAAATGATTTTGACTAATATCCATAAAAATACTTCTAATTAGGTCTGCGATCTTCCTGTCCGGTCAGCTAAATTCGTGGCACGTAAAAACTGGGTGGTCACTGGCTCAGATGATGTTCAAGTCAGAGTATTTAACTATAACACCTTGGAAAGGGTGCATTCTTTCGAAGCTCATTCGGATTATGTGCGCTGTATTGTTGTACATCCCGTGCAGCCATATTTGCTCACCTGCAGTGGTACGTGTCGTATAATTATCGTCGTCGTGTCGTTTGTTTTATTGATGTTATAATTTATAAATCAAATGGAATCTTTGCTTCCATAGATGACATGTTGATAAAACTGTGGAACTGGGAGAAATCTTGGAGCTGTCAGCAAGTTTTTGAGGGACACACTCACTATGTAATGCAAATCGTAATCAATCCCAAGGATAACAACACTTTTGCATCTGCCTCACTTGATCGAGTTGTAAAGGTAAGCCGTGAACGATTAAAAAGTAAAAGTTCATTTTGTTATACGAACAATACTTGACGTAACTATATAACATTTTGTTGATTTTAGGTTTGGCAACTGGGCTCTGCAACCCCCAATTTTACATTAGAAGGTCATGAGAAGGGTGTCAACTGCGTTGACTATTACCACGGAGGTGACAAGCCCTACCTTGTCTCTGGAGCCGATGATAGGCTGGTGAAAATTTGGGATTATCAAAACAAAACGTGCGTACAAACTTTGGAAGGTCATGCTTCTAACGTGTCGGCAGTCGCATTCCATCCAGAACTTCCTGTAATTTTAACTGGCTCGGAAGACGGCACTGTTCGTTTATGGCATGCGAATACGTATCGTCTTGAAAATACTCTAAACTATGGATTGGAAAGGGTGTGGACTATTGCTTGTTTGAGGGGGTCTAATAATGTTGCTGTTGGCTATGATGAAGGGAGCATTATGTTCAAGGTATGTCAAAAACCAAATATGTCGTTCGTGTTCTTTATGTCTCCGCCTAAATATTCTTATATTTAAAATTTTGTTTTCAATTACAGGCTGGTCGCGAAGAACCCGCCGTGTCAATGGACACAAGTGGCAAGATTATATGGGCAAAACACTCGGAAGTCCAACAAGCTAATTTGAAGGCCCTTTCAGACGGAGCCGAGGTTAAGGACGGAGAGAAATTGCCGTTAGCTGTGAAAGACATGGGAAGTTGCGAAATTTATCCACACACAGTAGCTCATAATCCAAACGGGAGGTAATTTTTTCATGCTGATGTCGCTGATTAATTTTAACAATGTGAATATTATAACAATTGCTGTTTTTATTTGATTTCAGATTCGTAGTTGTTTGCGGTGATGGTGAATACATCATTTACACTGCCATGGCCTTACGTAACAAAGCTTTTGGTCCTGCACAGGAGTTCGTATGGGCCTTGGACTCATCCGAGTACGCTATACGAGAAAATTCTTCGTGTATTAAGCTCTTCAAGAATTTTAAGGAAAAGAAAGTTTTCAAGCCTGAATACGGTGCAGAAGGAATCTTTGGAGGTTACCTGCTAGGAGTAAAATCCGTCTCGGGTCTGGCTTTCTATGATTGGGAAACTCAAGAGCTTATTCGCCGCATTGAAATTAGTCCAAAGTCGGTATTTTGGTCGGAAAATGGGGAACTTGTTTGCATCGCCACTGAAGAAAGCTATTTTGTTTTGAAGTATAACGAAAGTACTATTAACGCTGCAAAAGAAACGAAAGAGGGTTTGACGGAGGATGGATTTGAAGAAGCTTTTGATGTGCTTGGAGAAAATCAGGAAATAGTGAAAACCGGAATTTGGGTTGGGGACTGCTTCATCTATACCAACAGCGTCAATCGTTTGAATTATTATGTCGGTGGTGAGATTGTGACGATTTCACATCTCGACAGGTTAGAAAATTTAAATTTTTGTGCTCAGAATTTTTCTTCATTACAAGTATTTGGGTTGATCTTTAATCATTATGCTTTTTGGTGTTCACAGAACTATGTACTTACTCGGCTACATTCCAAAAGACAATCGCCTTTACTTGACGGACAAGGAACTGAACGTTGTGTCATACAATCTCCTTGTCTCTGTGTTGGAGTATCAGACTGCTGTGATGCGAAGAGATTTTGAAACAGCAGACAAAGTTCTTCCTACAATTCCAAAGGACCAAAGAACGCGTGTCGCACACTTTTTAGAGAAACAAGTAGGTGGAATTACTTTACAACTTCACTTCAACGTTTTCTTTTATGGGATCGGGATAATTTTAACAAATCATTTTAACCTAATTACAGGGATTCAAACAACAAGCCCTAGCGGTCTCCACTGATCCTGAGCACAGATTCGATCTTGCTGTGGGACTAGGAGATTTGAAAACTGCTTACCAAATTGCAAAGGAAAGTGACAGTGAGCAGAAGTGGAAACAACTGGCAGATTTGGCAATCAACAAATGTGACTTCACTCTAGCTCAAGAAGCTCTTCATAATGCTAATGATATGGGAGGCTTGCTGCTTTTAGCTACTTCAGCTGGAAATGCTGACATGATCGAAAGATTAGCCACAACTGCGGAGGCATCAGGAAAGAACAATGTCTCGTTTACATCTTATTTTATTCTTGGAAAGTTGGATAAATGTTTAGACATTTTGGTGAACACTGAACGCATACCAGAGGCTGCGTTTTTCGCCAGAACGTATTTGCCAAGTCAAGTACCCAGAATTTTAGCTTTGTGGAAGGAACAGCTTGGCAAAGTCAGTGAGAAGGCTGCACAGAGTCTAGCAGATCCTATGCAATATGAAAACCTATTTCCGGAATACAAGGACACTTTAAAAGCAGAACAATTCGCAACGCCACAAAGAAGAAACCTTCCACCCGCTACTGCCTACGGAAAGATTCCTGTAAGTCATTTCTGAATGAATTTTTAAGTTGTATTTTTGCTTGGTGTAGGTTTAATGTACTTTTTATTGATTTAAAAGGGATTACAAGAAAGAAATATTATGGAAGAAATGAAAGCTGCAGAAGCTCAGGGAAAATTCAGATACGTCCCAATGGAGACTTCTGACTCTGGCGACATTTTAGTTGAAGAAAAGGCGAAACCTTTGATTCCTCCACCAAGAGCGGAGCCCCCACTCCAGTCAGTACCAAAGGCTATGCCCCCGCCGATGATTCCAACACCAAGTGCAGCTCCATTAATTCCAACTCCATCTGCTGCGCCCCCAATAAGACCGCCAGTAGTAGTGAGTGCTCCTCCACCAGTTCAGAAGCCTGCATCAATGCTTTCTGATGAATTTCTAGATCCCGAGTTAGATCTAGAACTTGAAGGGATGAATTTAGATGGAGATGATGAGGTAATAAATTCGATAAAAACCTAAAATTATCATAGCAAATGGCATAGCTGATAATAAGTTTAATATGCACTTCCCTATTTCAGGAAATTAACTTTGACGAGGATCTTCTGGGAGATGACTAGGATTTTTATATGAATTTGTGTGCTAAAGTGTAAAATCCCTAAACAACATGCCATTTTGCAGGTTTTTGATTTATAATCCCCATCCTGATGTTATGCAAGAAAATATGTATGGTAATTTGATTGTCCGATATAATTGCGTATGTAAAAAATAATTTATTATATTATATTATTATATAATTACAGTAAAGTTTAATAAAGTAAAGCTTGAAGAATTTTAGATGTAAATACATATTATGGATCTTTTATTTTTTGATGCAAAAATTTCCGTAAAAGTAACTATAAAAAAGTCATATTTTTGGTAAGAGCATCATTTGCTCTTAATTTAAGATTACAGGGCTTTACCTAGTAAAAATGTATATTATTACAGAAGTAGACTAGTCGTTTAAAATGTCTGGCTTTTATAAGGTGTAAAAGTCGTGTGATTGATACATGCCACATGCTGATAGCTGGTGCACACAAAACTGGGTTATGGCGGATTAAAAACAATGTAAAATGTAAAAATGTGTAGTGTGATGGACAAATGATAACTGATAACCTATCTACATACCCATCAAACTAAATGAGGTAACTGTAAAGACTAAAACTTGTAGCTATCAAGCAAGGCAAGAAATCATTCATCACTGTGGTCCGGATCCGAGTCCGTCTTGGGAAGGAACACAACTTCACATGAGCTTCCAGACATCATTCCTCCTTCATTATTTGAATCTATTGATGGTTGCTTTCTTATAGAACGACCTTCGCCTTCTCCATCAGTTTCGGCAGCTGATAAATCATCTTTGCGAGAGGAACGGTCTGGTTTATTTTTCCTTCGTCTACTTGTGCTCTCATCAGAGTTGTCATTAGAATTATCACCTTCCGTCCCATCAACCAACTGCCAAGATGGGATAGCAGGTGGGGACGAAAATTGACTACGGCCTAGCAATAAGCTCTTTATTGTGGCTAGTTCATTCTTCACTTCTTGCATCTCGAAAGATCTGGAATATGACTTTGAAGAGTGGAGTCCTTGGAACTGACTATCCCTCAAAATTTGTTTTAGTTCATTGACTGACTCATTTAGCTGCAAAATGGATTGTAGAAGCTGCTCATATTTTTGTTCTTGACGGGTACGGGTTCCAAATATTCTGGGCGCTATATAGCTCTGAGCAAAAGAGAAAAAGTCATAATAGGTATAAAAATTGACAATAAAAAAATTCACATATTTAAATTTTAAAGCTGAATTGATATAATTACCTTCCATAAAGAGTACAAACTATACGATCCAATAGAAATGAGTGCAACCATATTAGCCACATCTTTTGCTTTGATCCACAATGATGTTCGAGATACAGGGTACGCTCCCATTGGAATTATTTGGCCAACATTTGAAATATTCTGAACAAAAAACAAAGTAAATATAGCAAATTAGTCAGAAAAACCAGTACTCCTACGATAAATTGAACTGAATTTTACACATCAATTTCATACATTATTTTCTAAGTCTCCATAAACTCCAGCCTTTTGACACGCAGCTTCGATTTCATTTTCAGTCAACCCTTTCTTCCGAAGGAATGTTTGTTTTTGAGCCAAAGTGGTTGGTCTTACTCGAGGATTTTGGAGGAATTTTACAGCAGTTGTTACCTGCAATTAAAAAATATATAAAAGGCTGCTAGATTTCTTGTTTTTCCCTTCACTCAGCAATATTTCATAATAGTTATTTATGTGGTAGTTCAACTCACCAACTGCTCCCGTATATTTTCAGTGACAACTGCAGGAGCACTCAAGTCCTCCTGAGCTGTTTCTTCCGACGTTGACTCCATTATTCCTGACACCTCTCCGAAAAGTCTCTTTTGAATATCACGTGACTTTCTAAGACTATGTTCTAACAACTGTAAGCGTAATCTGCATAAATGCTTAAAGTTTGGAAATAAGTGTATGTTTTCAGACAGGAACCCAGTCCACATCAATCATCAATCTTTGAAAACTGTCTTGGATGACTCTGTACTCTCTTCAGTCCACAGTCTAACACAAAAATAGATCGCAAAAACAAAATTATTATCCATTTATCATTTAGCCCCATACTACATCCATTTATCTTATCTAATGCATTTTTTCATTTAACAGCACAGCTTAAAGAAATCATAAAGAAAAAGAAGTTAGTAAAAATACTAACCCAGTCCTCCAGTCCACGTTCAACCAACTTCACACAGCGTTATTGCATGATATACATGAAAGTAAGGAGTACCCTAATTCATAGATACATTATTATTATCTATTTGAGTTAAAAGATGACCATTTAATCAGCCACACCACATTCATGTAAATGCTTATCAGCTCACAACACAACCAATCCAACCAACAGAGTTCAAAACTTGACAGTTTTCTTCACTCCACCACCACAGTTCCAATCCAAACCTCTTTACCTTTACTTCAAGCCGGAACACTATTCCAAAAGACTTTGGAAGTGTTCATTGTGGAATGATATGTTAATGTGTACCCTGTATCGTA